>JAUJYU010000008.1:0-33848 GCA_033995675.1 Nothrus silvestris
TGAAATAATTATGAGAATTAAATCAAATCTTATTTTCAATAATTAATAATATAATATAATATACAGCTTTAGAAGAATAACTTTATCGACAATAGACTGTATTGAAGACTCGATGGGTGTGTTTTGAGAGTAGAGCCAAATCTTATTTTTTAGAGCATTTTTCAACTCATTGCTCACTTACTTTAGATTTAACTTTCAATTTATTTTTATTATATTTTTTGATAAAATTAAACTAAATATTAATTAATTATTGAATATTAATATTTGTAAAAATTTATAAAAATTCAAACATTAATTAATTATTAATTTAAGTTTTAAGTAAACAATAAAATCGAGAAAACAGTTTAATAATAATAATAAAAATATTAGTATTAATATCAATACTATTAATATTTGATACTATTTTGTTATTGTTATTTAATATATTAATTAATTATATGATAATAATTGGCTCTAAATTACAATCATTTTGTTTATTAATTAATAAAGAAAATAGTTTTTTGATAAATAGATTTATTTTCTATAAATAAAATACAAAATCAGAGCCAATGTTAACACTTCATGAGGGAAGTGAAGACTCACCACAAATATCGAAACAATCAAATAATACTAATAATAAGGTATTTATTCATCAATTATGAATCATAACTACCGGTTATCGCAAAAGTTCACAAAGTCTAATGTCTTTATTATATTAAAAGTCATTTTATTGATCACTTGTTCTCTTATTTTAAGTCATATTTGATTTTCTCAATAATAAGCTATTAATTGATAATAAGCTATGATTTTATTTAAAGTCCAATTGAATCGATTTATGTCACAAATAGTAATGACATTTATTCAGACATTTGATGCGTTGATTTGTATTTGATATAAGAATATGAATTATAATAATGATTAACTGATTGTTTTACAGATGAGATCAGACACCATAGATTTGGCGGACTCTTCATTATTGGTCGACATCTCTGACGCTCTGAGCGAAAGGGATAAAGTGAAGTTCACGGTTCACACCAAAGTAGGACAGAGTTGAATATCTTTTATATCTCTTTTGTATTCGTATTGTATTTTGAGTTCATTTAATCATTCATTCAAATCATAGACAACTTTGTCCGACTTCAAGAAACCTGACTTTTCAGTTGTTCGACAACACGAAGAGTTCATTTGGCTCCACAACTGTCTCGTCGATCACGAAGAATATGCGGGTTTTATCGTAAACACTATTTTCACAAACTCTTAAATATTATTTTATACAATATATTAATTGAGTAGAAAAGCGTGAAAATGAGTTTTAATGCTTTAATTGTCTTTAAAATGAATTTAAATGCAATATTGCTTTGATTAAAGTGTAATACAAGAGATAGCAGTGAATTAAGACTTAAGTCTCTGTCCCACAGATCCCTCCGGCGCCGCCTCGGCCTGACTTCGACGCCTCGCGAGAAAAGCTGCAAAAACTGGGCGAAGGCGAGGGCACTATGACTAAAGAGGAGTTCTCCAAAATGAAACAGGAATTAGAGGCTGAATATTTGGCCACTTTTAAAAAGACAGTCGCAATGCATGAGGTCTTTCTTCAACGCCTAGCAATTCATCCAAAGTTTAAAGTCGATCAAAATTTTAGAATATTTTTAGAATATGAAAACGATGTAAATATCTAAGTCTTAACTGCACTTAAGACTTAAGCAATGTCTAAGTCTTAACTGCACTTAAGACTTAAGCACTTAAGCAATATATAAGTCTAACCAATTGTTTATTGCAGTTAAGCGTCAGAGGAAAGAACAAAAAGGAAAGGTTAGCTGGAATTTTCAGTAATATCGGCAAAACTGCTGATGACTTGTTATTGAGTTCCACTCAGAAAGATATCGATGAGTTCTTCGAACGCGAACGCGTTTTTCTCACTGAATATTTTTCTCATATAAAAGACGCGACAATAAAGTCGGACAGAATGACACGCGCGCACAAAAGTAGGCTTCAATATGTTGGATGCATTTTTTAAATTATTAAACATTTAATTAATATATTTTGTAAATGTTTAAAATAGATGTTTCTGATACGTATATAAAGACGTCGTCAGCACTGATCCAATTAGCGACTTGTGATCAAACAGATCTCGAGAACTTCTTCAGTAAAGTCGCCGAGTGTTTAGAGAAAGCGCGCAAAACAGAAGGTCGCGTGGCTTCTGATGAAGATTTGAAACTCTCTGATTTACTTCGATATTATATGCGCGACACCTCTGCTGCTAAGGTTTGCAAAGTTGATAATGCATTTAAAGTTAGCAATTAATCGATTGATTTTGAATTTAAAGGATTTGCTTTATCGTCGACTCAGATGTTTAGCTAATTATGAAAACGCGAACAGAAATCTAGAGAAAGCGCGTTCGAGGAATAAAGACGTGCCCACCGCTGAGACCTCGCAATTGGACGCCTGCGAGAAGTTTGAAAACATCTCAAAACTTGCTAAACAAGGTTTTTAATCTAATTTAATACTAACTCTTCATTACAACTAAAGTAAGTGATTCCATCTCTATTAGAATTGACCGATTTTAAGACTCGACGCGTCGCTGCCTTTCGTAAAAACTTAGTAGAATTGGCAGAACTTGAACTCAAACATTCCAAGGTTTGTATTTTGTTATTTCAAACCAACAAACATATGGCGTAACAAATTATAATCAAAGAGCGGACAATAGTTTTTTTCTTAGGGTTTTTATAGTTTTAAGCGCTTAAAATATTGTGCGCTATTGCTATTGTGCGCTATTGAAAAACATGAATCGCGCGCAATATTTTAAGAGTTTAATAGTATAAAAACCCTACGAAAAAAACTATTGATTATAATTGAACTCATATTTACAAAATGCGGTTTAGGCTGAGGTTCAACTTCTGAAGAGCTGTTTGGCTTCACTCAAAGAAGATTTAGATGAATAACTTTGAAGAGAAGCGATTTTATTAAATTTAAGATTTTATTTAAAAACCGGTAAATGCTTGAGGATTGGGACCAAAGCAGCAATTGATTGATCGCAAATCATCGGTACTGTATTTTTCCTAAACAACAATTATGAATTGAAACAAATTTGAAATTTTATTATTCAATATTTAATATGAATCAACAATTAAGTTATATATTCATAACTATTATCCAAAACAGAACTCAAAATTGTATAAATTATTGATCAAGTGATATGTTATATCATATTATTTATCATATATTCAATATATTAATACTGATAATATGAATCGCTTGTTAATTATGTCAATTGTTATATATATTTAAGTTAATTATACAAAACTGAATAGATTTTTGGTATTATGTTATTAAATAAATTAATATGAATCAAGTTTTTAAGTGTTGACAATTTTTATTTCTTAAATACAAACAATTGAAGTCATAATAAGTAAATCAATTCTATTGAGAAGTTCAACAACTTTCTAACGAACCGCAACAGTACTGTTTGTCTCAATTTTGTTGCTCTAATAGCGTGAGTGCAAACCATATAAACAGCAAATAAAGCAAAACAAGTGCAGGATATTAACCAATATTACATTTTCAACACTTCATTGCAAAGTAAAAGTGAGGCAAAAGTTAGCTTCAATTAGTTTGCTTTATATATCATATAGTCATATGTATAATATACAAGTCATAAAGTTGTCAATTATTTCCTTCAAATTCAAGTAATATAACGCATATTTCCTTTTTGTTAATTTACAAATAGTTGCCAATAACTCATGCTTTTAATAATTCATTTCAATTAAAATGCTGTTAAGTTTACATTAAATAGATTTGACTGTAATTATTTCGACAACAGGTTATTGTAAAGTGCTTTTAGACGACTTTTGCGATTAACAAATTATTAACTAAACCTCTGAAGCGCCTTTACTATTGATTGTTAGAGAAGTTAAATGTTTTAAATGCTTTTTATTATAGAAAATATCGCTATTTATAGAAAAATCAATGTCTAAAATAAAAGCATATAATGAGAGACAATATTAACAGAACTTATTGTATAACTTAATAATGATTTTAAGTGAGAACTTTGTTATTTCATAACAAATCAAAATATACGCCCCTTTCAGGCTTGCGATTGGTATTCAATGCGAGACTTGACTCAAATCTGACTCAAGTCTATTGATATTTTGTTTAACTTAATTGCTTATCATTTCTTTGTTATTCATTTAAATGATGAATGAATTTCCAGTTTTTATATTTACGTGTTTTTAGTTTTAATAAATAATTAAATCAAATATAAGAATACAATGGAAGACAATTCTTCAGACGATTTGTTCGCTAAATATCAAAAACTTGCGACCGAATACTCAAAGGTTTGTTTCCATTAAATATTTGTTACAATAATTACAATAATTAAATTCAAACAAAGATTATCGATATTTCTGACAATAATTGTGTTTTTCTTAATAATTATCACTTTATTTATCTATTAATATATCGTATGTTTTGTCAGTAAATAAACAAAAACATTGATTTTATTGATATATAAGAACTGTTTGACAATTGATTTGAAAGTTAGCGATAATAAAGACATGAATTAATAAATGAGTTTATATTTATTGATACAATTGAATGAATGATGTGATTAATTGATGAATTGGTGATCAGATTAGGGCTCAAATAACTGTATTGAAAAAGGCATTCACTGAAGAGCAGACCAGAGCTAATGAACTGAGAGATGGTCTCAAAGAGAAAGACCAATCCGTCAGAAAACTGGAACAAGAAGTGGAAAGTCTTAACTTTCGTAATCAACAATTGGCCAAAAGAATAGGTGTTTTGCAGGAAGAGCTCTCAGTCGACAACAATGTGAACCACTCGACGAAGAAGTCGAAGAGCAGACACTCGACGCCTATTCATAATAATAGTACCAATAATTCTATCGATAATAGTATTCTTGAAGTTTTGAATACAGAACTGAAGAATAAAATCACTGAAAACGAAAGCTTACACTTGAAGTTGAATAGCATTGAAATGGATTACATCTCACGAATAGATGAAATGCAAAAACAGTTGGACTTAATTAGAAGTGAGACAGACGTTAAACAGAAAACTATTACTGAATCTCTGGACTCAAAACAGACTATTATTGATAAACTAAATGAAGATAAAGAAAGACTAGAGTCGAGGCTTCAGATCTGTCAAAAAGAAGCACAAGAAGCAAAACTCTTGGCTGAAAATTTGTGAGTCATGTCTGAAACATATTCTAAAATCTCACTAATGATTCCGAATCTTATTTATAGAGAAATCGAAACAAAAGCCCTAAGAATTAAAGTACAATATATGGAAGAGTCGAAGAAAGTTGACTATAATGTATTCGATGATAACAGTGAGTCCTAATCGTTAATTAATTTAAAATATTTGCGTCCCATAAGTTAGTAAAATACTTGTTAATTAATTGTTAAGTATTTAATTAGTTATTAATAAATTTATAGAACATTCTTCACTAATTGGACTCAACGTTCCCTCGGTTTTGAGAAGTAATTTAACTCAAGTCAGAAAATTTATGGCAACTTTCAAAGTGAAATTTGTTGAGTTATTGCGCTCTCTATCAAACCTGCACTCATATATGGAACAGAGGATCAACACTTCTTGTAGTGAAACTTCAGAACCAACTCATTTCGGAGTTTTGCAAAGAGTAATCAACTTATATTAAACTATAAAAGTATTTTAATATTCATTTTGTTGCTATAATTCATAATTTAATATTTAGTTCGCAGAACATCTTCACGGAAATGCTCACTATTTGAGACGCATTGAAGAGTCATTTGAATACTTTCATCAAATTATATCTGTCGATGACATGTCTCTTATTCTCTTGAACTCAAACGAAAGTCTTTCTAATGTTTTGCACAACTTTTCCAATTATGTCTCTTATATTTCAAAACTGATTCCATATGTGATAATAAGGTTAGTTTAGATGTAGTTTACAATCATTTAACAAAACTAATTATAAACATATCTCTATTTAATCTTAGTTTAAGTATTACCACTTCTATTGGCGGTGAGACTGGCGCTAAAATACGTGATAAAAATGATAAATTAAATTCATGTGCAATAAAGTGTGTGAATTGTTTCAGTCAAATAGAAACTTACGTCAAACTGCTTACCTTTCAATGTAAGGCATATTATCTGTGTTTTCGCATTAAATCATATTAAATAGAATTTTTGATCTATTTTTTCAACACAAGCTTTGTCTCCAACAAACTTTTGTGCGGCATTTAAGCATCTATTGAGACATTTGAATAGTTTATATTCATCTTTAGATGGTATGAAATTAATTAATCTCTAAATACGCGGCTATAAATAACTTAATATTAATTTTATTAATATTAATATTAATTAAATTATTAAATAATAATTGTTTAGATGTGAAAAGAGTCTATAGCTCTAAATTAGTGTTAGAGCACGAGTTGCCCACTTCTACGGATAAGATCAAGACAACTGACGATTGTATACTTTCTTCTATTGTGGTTCTCGTGAGCTCTACTTTAGAAGTAAATCATATAAAATCTATTGAATGAATCAATTGATACAAATAATAAATAATATTTTATAATTTAAAGATTTATCAGTTGCTCGAATCGAACTTTGAATTATTCATAGACAGCAACTCTTTATATAAAATAAGAGGAAAGTCTGCCTCTAAAGTCCATATAAATCCTGCGGTGATAAAGATGAAGGAACGCGGCTCACAGTTGATGACTTTGTTGAACAATTCGCAAAAGAGTCCGGCCCTCACTGTTCCATACGATAAGGCTCTTGAAAATCAAGAATTCATTACAAATAGTGCTGAAACGCGAGAAAACTTGTCGCGACAGGTCTGGCATTAATTAGTTATTATCAAAGAGCGGACAATAGTTTTTTTCGTAGGGTTTAAAATGTTGCACAAGATTTATGTTTTTCAATACGAAGGATAACAATAGCACACAATATTTTAAGCGCTTAAAAGTATAAAAACCCTAAGAAAAAAACTTGTCCGCTCTTTGGTTATTATTAATGAATTAGTTATGACTTTTTTGTTACTCTCATTGATTTGATTGCAATAATAGCTGACAGTTTGCGAATCGAAGCTGTCGTCTGCAGAACAGGCGAAAGAGCATTGGATGGTTGAGTCGCAGCTGATTCAAGTGAAACTCGAACGAGAACTTAAAAAAGTACAAGAACTCGAAGCTAAGCTTCAATGCTATGAAGGGTCGGCACAACAAACTTCGTTACAAACGACAACTTCGACTCCTTCTGGAAGTCAACGCAGTATTGAAATGAGTTGCACTGATTTTGCGGGATCTTCGCTACAATCGCCCACAGCTTCAGAAGACAAGATCAGCCTTAATAGCAATACTGCAGCTGAAGACGAAATACCTCAAGTGACAGCTTATCTCAGAAATAGAATTTCACAACTAATCGAGAACTTGCACTTATCGGACAGCAAAGCAGTTGCCTTTCACGCAGAATGTGTTTCTTTGCAACAAAAGCTCACACTTTCTGACAAACAAACTAAAAGTATTACACAAGAGATTGAGAGTCGAAGTCAAGCTATCGTTGCCTTAAAGGAAGAGTTGGCCACAAATGTCAGCAATTATGAGAGTCAGCTAAGTATGATGTCTGAGCACTTGGCGAACATGAACGACAAGCTCACGCAGCAGAAGGATGAGATCGATTCGCTCAGAGTCACAAACAATAATAAAGTAATTCCTTTTATTGCTTATAACCTATTTATAAGCTCTTATAACTCTTTTCATCATTTAATTATTTTATTTCAATTATTATTATAGGGAAGAAAGTCAAGAAACAAGTGATCATTCCATTAGTATTCACATTATTATTAACTTTATTTAATTTTGATTGTTATAGCAGTTTATTTATAAATTTTACATTAAAGTTGATATTAAAAGATGAGCCTATTATTAATGCAAAGTTGTTTCAAATAACTTTATTATTATTGGTTTTTACTGTATATATGATTGCTATAAATGCTAATTACGAACTAATTGGTAATTCTTCGTTGTCTTCTTCGTCATTGTCTTCACTGTCGAGAAAGTGAAGCAAATTGTCGTTTTCATAGGTGGAGAAGAAATATTCGGGTAAATCGTATTCACTTTTGTCCGGTATTTCCATTGTATGACCAGAAAAGTCGAGATGAACTATAAGGTCATCACTGTTTGCAAATGATAGCTCGCATTTATGACATTTCTTCTCGTGAAGACATCTTCGGATGTAATTAATTAATTTGATTCTTAAATAAAAATCCAAATTCAATACAATTGAGTTGAAATCAAATTTATGGATTTCAAGCAAATGACTCTTCAATTGATTGATTGGAGAACTATAGTGACAGAAAAGGCAAATACAAAGATTTTGTTGGTCAGAGCGTTCGTGCCAATCATCCCATTCGTGGTCATCGCATGTGTTGTCGTCGTATTTATCGGATTCGTGTTTCACTTCTCGCCAACTCTTTTCTGGAGACAAATAATTAATTAAATAGAACTTATCGTATTCGCCATTATTGGGATTCAATAATTTGTGTCCTTTTTTTCTCATATGTCTTCAGCAAAAGAAAAAAGAATCAAACATTTCATTAATACATTATTATTATTATTATTTAATATATGAAATCATTTTACTCTTTAAGTATTTGCCACGACTTGAATGTCTTTTCACAATAAAGACATTGCAATTGAGACAACTTGTGGTCCAAGAGATCCAACAATTGTCGACAATTGACAATATTGTCGGGATGTCCGACACTGAAGTTGTGGTCAGTCGTCAAGTGGGAGAAGAGTTGAAATCGATTTCCTGTAAATACTTTCCGACAAAAAATACAACTTCGAGAAAAGGATTCATCGTTTCGTTCAATCTGCGATTGACTTAATATTGACTCTAAATTTGATTCTTTGATTCTTTTGCGTAATTGTGAGTCTTCGGGAAATTGTTTATCATTTCCTCCAATCATATAATATGTTTCGGACGGAAACACGTCTTCGGAACCGCTGTTTGGATTCAATTCAAAAAAAAGCTATCAATAATAACATTAATAAAAATAATAGTTATATGAATACCAATTAGTATTAATGACAGCACAGAACTGACTCCAGTCTTCACAAGTGGACAGCTTTGGTCTCCAGTAATGGCAATATTGGCTCAAATCAGGAATGGTTTCGATGTCAGCGATCAGTAAATTGTGTTTCGACAACAAATGTGTTTGTAATTGCGTTGCAATCGATTCGCTCTTATTCTCCAAATCGAAACTCTGGTCACAAACCAAACACTGAACACATTTCACATTAAAGAGAGACTCATTAGAAATGTTTAATTCATTGAAATCATTATTAAGTTTGAGATATAAACTCGAAATGCGATCATTTGTTGCCATTGTTTAACAGTCGACACATTTATGACGTCATTCAATATTCAAAACTTAAGTTCAACTTATTTTTCAAACTTTTTTAATAAAAAGTTTTATAAAAGTTTTCAAATTTACTTTTAATTAATTAACTTATTTATAATTTTTATGAAATTAAATCTCAATAAATGATAATTGTTTTTATCTTATTTGAAGTCATATTTAAGTTTTCAAATTTAAAAAAACAGAAAAATTTATTATTTATATGAAGTTTGTTTCTTCGTCTTTATGTTAAATTATGGACTGAGAGAAGGGCTCGAAATAGATATTCATTCTATAATATATCCTCCGGAGGCCAAATCAATAGTCAAATATCAACAATAGTGCCGACTCTTAATAATAAAGCTCTTTTGATTTTTGAAACGAGACTTTCATAGCTATCATTGACATTAAAAATTGGTGTTTAGAATCTCTTACATCGAATCAGAAAACTAAAAGATTCGGTCTAAAACATAATTAGCACCATTGGTATCTCTGACATTCTATGTTGTATTTGTTATATTTCTGACTAAAAGAATATTTTCCGATTTCCCGGAATAGCCTTATTTGAAAGACCAAATATTTAGACAAATATTTTATAATTCGTTTAAATTATAAAAGTTTGAATTAAAAATGCATGCATTTGGCGAATAGTGATTGAATTTGATCCTTGCGATCATCGATTTTACGATAGACTGCGTATTGTTGTGTATTTTGCTTACCTAATAAAAAACTAAATGCAGTCATTATCATAGGAAATCTCAAGAATGTTAAATTTGTGAGCGCGAGAGAGAAGCAACAATATCTGCCGTGGTCGCAGTCTATTCTAATTGATTGACGGGAGGAATGAGGGCGGATAGCATTTATTAATTGTTGTGCGCTTTTCATTATTAAAAGCGCGTCAATTGACTGAATTCAAAATCAAAGACTGACTGTATTCGGGCACTAACTTTAAATATCAATATAAATGACCATTCATTCGGGCTTTGCTTTGCAATTGAGTCAAATAACGCGCGAGAAAGTGAACAATTAAAAAATCCTGTCAATCAATTTTATGTGCAGTTCGTCATTAAAATCAATCAATTAATAATACCTTAGAAATCAATTTGGCGTTCATTTAGCTGTGGTATTAATAGCTCGCGCTATACATAATAAACTGACTATCCTTTGTATTCTATATATTTAAGACAAATATTAAATAATAATACAAAAACAGTTATTAATTATGGAAATCGCAGATTGGATTACAGTTGCAATAATTTGGTTAATCATTGTTTCTATTTCTCTGTTTAAAGTCTTTTGTTATAAAAAAGAATGTCCAAGAAATGTATGGCAAAAGAGTTGAAAAGAGCGATCCCTCCACACAAAAGGCACAGTACATGTTTGTCATTCAATTAAGTCATCCTTCAGATGATTATAATCTTCAATCGACAGAAATGAAGTTAGAGTTAATTACAAATAAGTCCACACGAATGGTTCAGCTAATACTTTCTGGCGATTCATTAATGATAACCCGAAATATAGGTTTTGTGAAAGAGATTCGCAGTTATATTAAGTTAATTCGCATTAAGTCTCTTCGCTCCGTAACTAAAGTTAGAGCTATTCATAAATGTGAAGCAATTGGTATTTTATAACTAATAGAAAACTATTTTGTATTAAAAATTTATATATTTTAATAATCAACAAATAGAGTCAAAGATATTCCTCGAAGGCATTGAATTGTTTGACATGAAGTCAGGCGAAAGAAGATTCTATTCAGTGCAGGAATTTATATATAATGAAGGGATGGAAACGGCAGACGTTCTCAATGTGAAAGAACATGAAGTGAGACTTTGTTCCAAACAGTGCTTAACTCCCAATTTCATTCCTCTCACAATCGAAGACTTTGGTCGTCCGCTGAAGACTATAAGATGTGGAAACAAAGATAAAGAAGAATCAAATGGATTAATTGTTTCACCCAAATTGAATACATTAGAAGCCATCATATTTTATGTGTTTTTCATCAATTTGATATTCTTTTTATCAGTTTCTATTATATTAGTGTTTTTGTGGGACTCAATGATGAACAACACATATGGCTTAACAGCAATCGCTATTTTAATTCCCGGTTTCATATCTTTAATCGCAACAGAAAGTTTGGCAATCATTTATCGGGAATATATTAAATACTACTATAACAGCAAATGTGCGCCAATGCTTAGACAATCCAACGAATCATCCAATTTGTGGACATTTATAAGAATCTGCTATTTAATTGTGATTTTTCTGTTTTCTGTCGTATTTTCTATTTTAATACCAGTTTTGATTCAAAAGTTTGATTCCAAGAAAACACTGGCAGAAAATTATAATTTTAAAATACCAATTATAAATAGTCAAACAATTAATGAAATATCTTTTCTACTAATGCTATTTATGGTGAGTTTTTTAGTGACGGTCACCCTTTGGTTTATTATTTTCGGTTTTCTTCGATACACATATCGTAAAAATTGTGATTTTCCTAAAGTGCAGGCGATTGTAGACATCGAATCAGCCAAAGAAGTCAAAGACAATGTTGTGAATGATGTGAATGTTGCGAAACAGACAACAACTGAGAAGCAGAAGTGGACGGAATCGACTCAGAGTAAGAGTAATACTAATAAAAAGACTGAAAAATCTCTTATTGAAAAGAGTGTTAGAGTCGAGGACTCGGAGAACCATAAAAAGAAAATAAAAGTCAAATCAAAAAAAGATTCAAAAGATACTAAAACTGGTTCACAAATGTCTGCGACCACTGATAGGATGTCTTCCAAGTCAACGACAGGGCAATTAAGTTTAGGGACACAATTATTGGAACAAAAAATAGCTGACAATCAAAGGGATCCTCGATTGAGTACTAAAAGCGTTATCGTTAAGCCAACCAAATCTCTCGGTTTCATTAATCCCGAAGAATTCCGTTTGAGTGAAGAATCTCCCAATGATTCCAATACGAGAAACAAATTATTGCAAACACATTAATAAGAATTTGTTTCGTTTTCTACTTTATTAATACTCTATTTATAAATTATTTAAAAGATGTTATAATTTATTTAACTTAAAGATTGTTTTTCTTTTTTCTCAAATGTCTTTAGAAATAG
This sequence comes from Nothrus silvestris, assembly GCA_033995675.1. Classification (NCBI taxonomy): domain Eukaryota; kingdom Metazoa; phylum Arthropoda; class Arachnida; order Sarcoptiformes; family Nothridae; genus Nothrus; species Nothrus silvestris. The sequence goes on from JAUJYU010000008.1 coordinate 12,490, forward strand.
AAAAGAATAACATTTAATAATATATTATTTTTTTACTATAAATAAAAAGATTTTACTCTTTGAATGACTTAAATGAAAGTTTAAAAGAAAGTTAAAAAACAATTAATTAATATTAATATAGTGTTAAAACTTTGCAAACATTATGAATTTGAATAATTGGTAATAAAGCGATTGAAGATCAGTCATCGTCAAACATTTCCCTGAGATATGCATTAAGAAGTTGTTTCCTCCAAAGCACATAAAACTTGAAATCATTTCTCTTTATGGCCAAAAACATTGCGCATAAGAATAAAGTGATGGCAACCATTATATGCATAATTCCTAAACTTTTAACATCGTATTTAACCGGAATGTTAAGTGAATAGTCAGTGGATTTGTCATATACTTGAAGATAATGACAAGTATTGGCTCCAAAACAGATGATTGCCATCAATAGATTGAGTGAACCCAACATTGCGTGAATTGTAATGATTGCACAACAAGTCTTACTTCTGGACAACAAATAAAATAATAGCTTTGAATACCATATAAGACATACACCAATGGATTCAACGCTAGAAATGATAGCAATTGTTAGTGAAGACGTCATAATCGCAAAACTTCGATCACAACACTCGTCGGGAATATTGATTGATAGAAAATATAACTCCAGAATTACTGAATAATATTCAGTGAATATTCTGTATGTTTATAGAATTAAATAAACTTTAGCTTAAATATATATATCCAATCATACATTGAATAGAATGACTTTTTTTACTATTGATAATTGACTCAAAAATATCATTTTACAGATCCTAATGTAAGGACAGCTAAAACTATGTTAGTATTTGTCGTAATTGAATCACAAATCATGTATTTATTAGTGATGAGAGTATATCAGGGCCCGAATATCTTCGAAATTACAATGCCATTTATTATAATCTACTTATTATTTTCTCTTTTAGAAGTGAGTCAACTATTATTTAAATGAATTATAAATAAAACCTAATATTCGATACTTTTTAGGTGACATTTCTATTATATATGGCATATATTTTAATTCATTTAATTTGGAAACTCAAACACGACCCCGACCTCAATGCTATTCCTATCTTAACAGCTTTGGGAGACTTTTTTGGAAATTTATTATTATATTTGCAATTCGTTATTCTTCTGGCACTCAATGATTCAAATGCTTTCAATTAATAAAAGCCAACAAATAAATGTCAACTTAAATATAAATTAATTACATTAACTCAATTTCATTTATAAATATAAAATTTAATGTAAACTTTATCTCATATTTAATAAATTGATTACAAATATATCTATTGAGTGTACAAAATATCGATTATTGAATTATTCAATTGAAGTTTACATTTACTTTTGAGAATAGTTTGAGCGAAAACTTTGAAAACATTAATGTTAGCCTTTTTTAAAATAGAAATACAATCACAAATTTGTTTTATAAGTTTGCTTTTCATTTCAGTGTTTAAATCGCTTTCATTTATATTAATCGATAACTTAAGTAAAGATAATAAACATTTGTCCATATGTTCTGCGATTGCGATCCAAATCTCAGTTAAAAAATTATACAATGAATTCATTGAAACTTCAGTTAACATAAGATTATTTTGAGAAATGGGATCTTCTATTAAATCGCATAAAACTTTTATATAACATTTTGAATGTTTTAAACAATTAGTATTCAAATGTTTAATTAATTGATCCAAAAATTTTAAGTGAATTATACGATAAGATATATCAGAACTCATTTGTATGTTATTTATTATCTGAATAAAGACATCGTCTTCTCTCGAAAACACAACTAAACCCTTATTATTAATCATTTCATTTTCATCGCATTTCAATTTCTTAATCACATCCAAAAGACAGTCCAGAAGTACATCAAAAAGTTCCACTTCTTTGTTATATAACATATTTCTTAATCGATAATAAATTAAATGATGGGATCCATTCTTCGAGAGTTGAGTCCAACTGTTGTTAACTATAATGTGAAGACATTTAACACCAATTATTTTATTGTGAATGATGTGGTCATCGATTAGTTGTAGAGAAAGCGGTAAAACGTCATAAACATAACGATCGACACAAACAATGTTAGAGACAATCCATTCAAATATGACTGAATGACAAACGACTGAAACCCACTCTTCACTCGTCGGACACGTAGTTCTCAATCTATTTAATAGCGATTTAATGATGAAGTCATCGAACTTTTCATTGAGAAGTTGTTCAACACGAGAACAATCACTTATTTTCACCAATAATTCAATTAATTTGCATTTGTTTTGATAGATTTCAGGCGAAGACCATTCCAGTGATGGACTCTTGTGTCCGATTATCATAAATAAGAGTTCAGTCATCACTTCTTTAGTCAAAGACAACTTTTGTGAATCAATTTTGATCAACAATTGTCTCATATTATCGAAAATAATGAGTGCTTTCGACGAAATCGCTTTCAAATGAGCTCTATTTTGATGAATGTCTTGGATTGGAAGACATTTATTTGCCATTGTTTTGAAGGCATTTATGATAAAAGTGTTGTTAATATTATTATTAATATTAATAGTGTTTTGTTGTGCTGTTTCTGATGTTTCACATAATAAATGATAAACAGTTTTGTTAATGTGTTTAATAATGAGCGCCAATTGTGACGACGTTTGGCATTCATTCAATTTGATTATCATTTGATTTAATTCACTCATTATTTAAGCGAACTTTAAATGTAAAGCAATTATAAAATTATAAAACAATCATTGCTTTGAGTGATGAGTGAATTAGTGGCGAAATCTATCGTCAGTTAATGTCAAATAATATACAGTAGACTCTCGATATAACGATCACCGATATAGCGAACTTCTCGTTATAACTCACATAATAAAAGTCCCCTAAAATAGACTTATAGTCTAAATACTGCTTTTTATAACTCACAAAAATTTTCGTCCCCTGCGTGTTCGCTATATTGAGATTCCACTGTATAAAGTATTGAAAAAATGTTCTGTCTTCTCATACTATTAGAATAAAGCTAACAATGAGATTTAAAAAAGGTTTAACATTTTATATTATTGAAGAAGCAAAACAATAAAAATATAAAGCATTCAAAAATTACTATATCAATAGCTAAATGTAAATCAAGCATATGCTATTATGCTATTACTATAGATAATTTAAATATAATCTCAACAAATTAATAATAAAAGTTATAATATTTTAAACACAGTTATAGTATTGTTTCAATCTTGTTTTTGATATAAAGCCCTTATAAAACTAAATTTAATTATATTGAGAATTCAATTATAAATCATGTATAAAATCATATAATTATAGTTTGGAACAAATTTCATTTGGACAATCATTAACTAATAATTGTTGAACTAAGTTTGTTGCGTGTTTTGCTGTTCCCCAACTCAAAGTAATGCCATGTCCTCCGTGTCCATAATTATGAACAATCTTTAAATCGCTTTTCATATGACTTTTGAGATTATTTTGTATTATTTCGGTTTCCACTCTAACCGGTTGTCGCTGTGGTCGGAGTCCAACCCATTCAAAGGCCACTTCAGCGTTTTGGAGACTCGGCACTAATTCTGTACATCTTTGCCAAATAGATTGTCTGTCGTATTCTTTAATATTCGTATTCCAATCTCCATATTCTTTAATGCCTCCAAGAGTTACATAATCTCTTCCCGGAAAAATATAAGCGTCATCTGCGAAATAGAAATGTTTAATCCACGGGGCCTTTACTTTAATCGTTTGCCCTCTCACTGACGTAATTTTCCAATCATTCGCAAGAGTTTTAGCGTTCAAACCACTGCAGTTGACAATAACATCATAACTATCCAATTCTTGTAACGATCCAATATGTCTGCTTATGAGTCGACCGCCATTGGTGTTAAACCTGTTTGTAAGCCATGGCAAATAATATCGCGGATCTGTTATTATAGATGTGAAGAAGATTCCGTGTTTGAATCTTTTCGGAAATAGATTTCTCTCGTTCTCATTGAATTCTCTGATATCAGGTATCAGTTCAGCCAATATTTCATTTCTTAAGCTGTCTCTACTGTAAGAACTCATGTGAAAGCCCGACACTAATTGCATTCCACTTTCATTAGCATCTGAAGACATGACTAATTCTAAGTAGCGGTTATAACTGTTTTTAGACCATTCTTTAATTCCTTCTTTTGAGGCTCCGATATTAGCTTCTGGTCTGAAAAAACCTCCCGCGCCATAACTCAAAGTTTCTTGAATGAATTTGTCTGCAATTATTGTTACATCAATTGATTGTAGTGTTTCCTGAAGACAAACTGCTGTTGAAAGTCCTACAACACCCGCACCAACCACTACTATTTGAGGTTTTGATGATTTTAATGGCATTATAATTGTTCAATTAGTTCTAAATGTTATATCAATTAATTTCAATTTACTCGATTGAAATGAGAAGCTAATAACTAAACAAATAAAACACTTGACTTGAGATTTGTTTCAAGAGATAATATAAGTTTCATTTACTTTTATCCAGATTTGAATCGACATTTCATAATATATTAGAAGAGTTACGAATTTTGTTGTGAAACGAGAAACGCATGAAGTTTGTGATTCTGCTCAATAAGGCTTTTATTGTAAGACAAGCATTGAATACATAAATAGATAACAGATATTCATAAGTAATGCACGAAAGTGTGGCAATTATGGCAGATATGGATAGTGAACAAAATTCAAACTTAGAAATTGTTTCATTGGATAAAATCGCAAATAAACTGATAAAAGAAGGATTTTTATTGACAGCACTTGAATTTCACGCGGAATTACTAGAAAGTGGAAAAGAATTGCCGAGACTTCGAGACTTCTTCTCAAATCCGGGAAATTTTGAGAAACAAACTGAAGATTTATATTCAGAGACAACACCTGTTGGGTCTTTTGATGCTTCAGCATTGCCGCGAACTTCTTCTGTGCAAACATTTGATTCGCTCGATTTCACGCGTAATTCAGATGACGGCGAAAGACAAATAGACGAACGAATAGCTGTTCTCGAATTCGAGCTCAGGAAAGCTCGAGAAACTATTAAGTCATTACGCGCGAGTCTCACTGTGTCGTCCGCTGCAGAATCTGCGCCATCAGTCATGCCATCGAATATATCAGTTCTTAGTTTTCTATCAAATAGTTCTGAACAAATAGACTCTCAGGTCAGGTCAGGTCAGGTCTCCGACGACTGTTTGACGGCTAAACCTCACGAAAAAAGAGCTTTAAATTTTTTAGTCAATGAATACCTAATGAAACACAACTATAAACTCACTTCAATCACATTTTGCGATGAAAATGAAGAGCAAGACTTTGAAAGTTGGGATGACGTCGGACTCAATGTATCAAAACCTCCCGATTTATTAAAACTTTATCGGCTTTTTTGGTGGAATAGTTCTAGAAATGTATCCGAATTGGAAGCTAAAGAACCTTTAAATACTAATTATTTATCAAATACTTAATTTATGTTATCGACTAATCCAAAAATTAATATTAAATTCTGTACATTCTGTACAAATCAAATTCTATTTTTAATGCAATTTTTAATCAATGTTTGATATCATTTTTGATCTCATTGTTTGATATAAATTATTGCCTTTTATTTAATATTCATTATAATTACCAATTCTTTTATTTAAGTTTTCAATAACTGAATGACAATATTTAATAATTATCAGTAAAAAATATAACAAATAAAACCATTCGTGCATTTTATTAAATATCGTAATTTAAATTCCGATTCTTATTATTCTGTAAATAAAATTCAAAGAAATTTTAAGAAATAATTTATTTGTATTACAACTTAATTATAATTTTTTATGAAATAAGTTTTATTGTCATTCAAATGAATGATTTCTAATCGATTAATTTAAACATAAATTCAAAAGAGTTATTTTAAACTTTCAAATATGAATTGAGTAGCACTTTCTTTGATATATCCAACTCTAAAAGTTGTTTTTATACTATTATTTATATTAAGCATTGAACCACTGAAGACCAGAACTTATTAATTGTAATCTTCTAAGCTTCTGTTATCTTTTGTAGTAAAATATCTTCTTTATTGGCTATAAAGTGAATAAATAAGAATTTTTAAAAAATTAATTAATTTTTAATCGTCACCTTTTTGATTATCATCTGTAAGATGTAATTCAATGAAAAGATAGTAAATCCAGGCGCCAATCACTGCACCGACGTGTGGACCTAATTAGTGATATTTTTGTTTGAATTTGAAAACTAAAATATTAAAATTAATAAAATTATACCAATGAGTCCTCCTATAAGCCAATAGGAACTGCTGTGAGGACTGAAAACTTCTGAACCATATCCGACGATTATAGCAAATACTCTGGCGGACACATCTCTGGCAGGATTTAAAGCAGGTCCACAATTAAGACCAAAAGCCATGACTAACGCGGCTAACAATAAAGCTAAGCCGATAGGAATGACAGGCTTCGGCACATTTAGATTCTTTTCATCGATGAGACACATTATACCAAATTGTAGTAAAGCAACTGAAACTATCTATAAGAATACAAATCTCAATAATTAATTCATAAATTCACTCAAATCTCAATATGCAATAGTTGTTCACCTGATCAAAGAGAGCTCCGAAAACAGTCAAATGTGTTCCGGGATGTGATGTAAGTATTCCTGCAGTTGAAGTCTCATTGAAAAAAGCAGAGCGAACGCCACCATCGAAGACAGCGATTGCAGAATAGTGGTTAACGTATGCTATAATTAGTATAAATTAAAATCATATTAAGAGGAATTATTTGATCAAAATTGCCAATGATCAATACTAATACTAACCAATCATTGTAGCAACAAATCCTCCTAAATATTGAGTATTAATTAGAAGAAAAAAAATACTTTAAATTTGATTTTAGCAATACTTTAGAATAGTCAAGATATAACCAACTATTTCATATAAAATAGGGGTTGGGTTTGGACAATTTCTTTCGCTGGATATCTTTTAAAACAGCACTATATATAAGAATTAGTTGTATATTGCAATTAGTGGTCGGTATTTTCGAGAGTTTCGATAACGGACTTTTTCGAGAGTACTATCGGTCGGAATCGAGTTCTTTCGGATCTCGAGAATTCCCGAAATTTTTTAACTCACTTTTAGATAAGAAATTATTGTGATTCTTATTTAATCATTAAAAAAGTTAGAATATATGCCTGTAGTTACTAAGTTAACTAACTTTAATGATCAAACTTTCAGATATTGAATGAATAAAAAAGTTTTCATAATAAAGACTGTTTCAAAACGCAATTATATTTACCGATAGTTCTTTTTTAGATTTGTTGATAACTTGTCATTGGATTGCTTTATATTCGACCAAAGAATTACATTTGTATTGATTATGAAAAGGTTAGTATTTTATAGTTAAATCACACAATCTATAGTTTAATGCAAAAGTAATAAACTATAGTTTTCAGTTCTTGATTTGGGGTTTGCCACGACTTTAATGCTTGAGGTCGGGGTCGGGGTCGGGAATTGAAATTTTGAAATCCCAAACTCTCGTAATGACCACAAATTGAAATATTAAACTCAATGTAAAGAAGGGTTACTGTTAAACGCTCTCAAATACTGCTAAACGCCAAACAAGGCTTTTAAATAATTTTTTAAAAATTAGTTGAAAGCAAATTAAATATCAATTTCGCTGCCATTTTCTAATAAGAATAACCAATTATCTGATTTAGTTTAGCGTTAAATTACAATAATTATTATTGAATAACTATGAAGTAAATTATTTGTTAAAAACACTAAAGAGATCGGGAGTAAAAGATGATCACAATGTTGAAAAATAGCTTGGATTGTGTACGTTATGTCTTTGACTATCATATTCTCAATTATAAGACAAATTTCATTTTTCAAACCTAAGTATTGAGCGATGAAATAATGTGGAACTTTCCTAATGATTATAAAACAGATAAATCAATTTTTTAGCTTAAAAATTGTAATAAAATTAATGAAAAAAGGAATTTATTTAATTAACAATTAGTTCTTAAGAAGTTTAAGAATTAGTGTAATTATTAATTATTTTTTTATATTCTCTGAAATAGATTTTAAAAGTGTGTGTAAAATACGGAATTGTTGAGGATATAAAAAATCATAACACATAACTTATGTGACATAAGTTAATAGATATTTTTTCTAACTGTTATCTCTACTAACAAGTAGAACAAAAGATGAGATACAGTTGTTCTAGTTTGATTACTGGTTCTAAAAAAATCTATTAATACAATTAATTAATGAAAGTAATGCTCACCTCCATGGAAATTTGCCAAGAGTTGCAACCGCTTATTTGTAAAAAAATGTCAAAATGTTAGTCTAAAAAAGAATAAGCTTTCTATCTTTAATAAGGATACCTACTTTCAAATACTTATTATACTTATTAAAAATTTTTATGCAGTTTTGTGACAATCCATTAAAGTAGGGTTTCTCAAACTTTTTTTTTGATTCACGGATCACTTTTGAGTTTATGGACTTCCGCGGATCAAAGTGGGGCATTTTCCTCACCCTTACCCCTTCCCTCTTGCCCACCCCTGATTTGTTATTTTATTACATTTTTATTCAAAATGATAAGTTATCATAGATAACTCAAATATAGGCTTTAAATTAGATATGAGAATTTTCACAATTTTCATTTATTAGTCTGGTACTGTCCAAATTATACCTGTACATCTCGTCTCGTGGATTGAAGGCACTCTTATCTTATTAGTAATAATAAGTTATTATCAGTCTTAGGATTTAGTATTAAGTTTCACAATGAAACGGTTCAATCTGTTTTGAATTGAAAGCTATAAAAATAGCGATAGACATAATAAAATTCATTAAACATTTAATAATTAATATATTATTAAACCCCAATCACAATTATTAAATTTTAAATAAATATTAATATAACTACTGCTATTTTTATTCAAAACAGATTGAACCGTTCCATTGTGAAACTTAATACTAAATCCTAAGACTGGTTATTACTAATGATTTATTTTAAGTTAGGTGACATATTTTACAGAACCTGAACGCTGAACTAATCTATATTTTGGATTTTATTAAAAATAACTTTAATTTCTATGTAGCAAAAAAACTTACATTCAATAAATTTTTACCAAATCGTCTCGTCTCGTTTCTAAATTTGTTGAGTAAGTTCTAATATTTAACTAATACATGTATATCGCCTAATAGTTACATAATAGGTGAAAATTACAACTTTCACTCAAATGCATTCTTAACTATTGATAATGGCACAAAATTTGCATTTTTAAGGCATATTTTTTGTGTCCAATTTTTTGAAAATTACTAATCTTATGTCATTTGATGTCCTAAAGCAGTGGTTCTCAACCTTTCATCCATTGCGGACCCCTTTATTAGTAAAACTTTAGTCTCGGACCCCTTAGAAAATAATGTCATATTTAATGGCTCAAAGCCTGTGTGGCTTCACAAAGCATATCAATTCGTGGTGTAATTTTAGAAAAAGACAATCGCAAATCATTTTCTACATCTAATTTAACTCTATATCTATTTTTTAAAATAGGTAAGAGTTGAAATGCAGTTTCACATAAATTATTTATAAGAATTAATTTCCTATTACATTAAATACACCTCGCGGACCCCCTGAACCCCTTGAAATTTTCCTACGGACCCTTTTTCATTGATTTCTCAAAAATTTTCGCGGCCACCCTGAGACTCCTCACGGACACCTAGGGGTCCGCGAAAGCCAGGTTGAGAACCTCGGTCCTAAAGAACAAAGAATTAAAGAATATATTTCAAAACACTGATAGTTTTAGATTTTTTTCGAATTAATGAGTTTTAAATTCCAAACAGATCGAACGGCTCCATTGTCAAACTCACTACTTAATCCTACGTCTGATCATAACTTATACAGAAAATGTAAATTACTTTACTTTGTGTTATAGCTGTAAAAGTACTGATATCTGAGAAATAGACTCATAATCAACAATGTAATCATTAGACTAAACTAAAAAGCTTTTTTGACAGTTCTGATAATAAAAATTCATAATATATAATATCCCTTATGTAGATCCGCGCTTCTCAAATTCACTTTGAGGACACACTGGTGTACATCTAGATGTAAATTTACCACAGAACATTTTTAAAGTGTATGACAAGTGTATGCTAGATTAGTTTTTACTTATATAAGGCTAAGGGCTCATCTTTAATTACGCACGCACAAAATTCCCTCCTCCTTTTACGCAATTTGACACCTATTTCTTGTTATTTTTCTATGAGAGTTTTCTATGTCTGTACGCTTTTGATTGACCCCTCCCTCCCCTGCGTACGTACTTTAAGGACGAGCCCTAAGAAATAAAGACTAATAATTATTGCTAAAACTAGCTCGTTCTTCATTCACATTAAACCTAATGTTTAAATAGTTCCTCTGATTTGTGTGCTATTGAAGATGAAAGTGTGCCCAATAAAGTGAAACAATGAAGTGAAAAAGTTTGAGAACCACTTATGTAGATCACGAGACAAGGTTTATACACAATTACTTGTGTGGACACAAAGTTATTAGAATAGTGAAAGATCTGAAAAGTTTAAAATTTGAATATTGATTTTAAAATTTACCTAAAGTTACAACAGGATTTACATGTCCGCCTATGAATGAAATCTTAAATTAAAAATTGATTTAACATTTATCGCTTTTACTGACCTGAAACTTTGGCCCCTAAATATGCTGCGAGCATAAGACCGACGCCGGTTGATAAACCAATTGATACCTTAAATTTAAATGAAGATTAACTTTGAAGTAGTAATATTGCAATATCTCACTTATAAAGGAATACTTTTATAACTAAACTTATACGAATTTCACATATGAATTTTGTAAGACATAAACGCTCTTATATAGAGAGTAATAATGAGCATAGGCTCGAAACCCATGAGCCTGAGCCTGATCCTGAGCCTGATTCTGAGCTTCGAGCCTGAGCTTGAACCTGAGCCTGTAATATATTGTTACAATTTTATGTCATGAGTTTGAGCCTGAGCCTGAGCCTAGTCTCAAGTTATGAGCCTGGATCCTGAGCCTGATTTGCTCTTCATTAGACTTAAAACAAATGAATTCATGTAAATTCCTAAAGTGAAATTCCTCATTATAGTCAACAATACTGTTCAATTCAATTCACTAAATAGAAGTATTAATGTTAGAAATAAATCGTAACTTTAATTTTTTAGTTTAAATTAAATTAATTTATTAAATCATAAGAAATGTCAAAACAATAATTAAAACAAGAATGAGCATTAGTATGAGCTCATATTGAGTTTGCAATGGGGGGAGTAAGGCAGACAGACAGACAGACAGACCAAAACCCAAATTCATAAGCTCATATTATTGCTTCCGCTATACGAGCTAAAAAATACAGTGGTCTATATTAATTTAAAGTTTTTTAAAATTTATTAATATAATTGGTAATAAAATTATCCTTTAATGTATTCCTGGTCTATAATATGATCTCTCATTTCCCAAACACTGAGAGCTAAATATTTGCCAAATATATTGCCAAATATTCCGAAATAATAATAAATAGACTCAGTATATGTGAGTCCAGTTTTGGTACAGCAGGCATTTTCATCATTATTCATATTTATAATCTTCCTATAAAAAGGAGCTGATATATAGTTGATCGTCAAATTGCCATATTCAATTATTATTTCATTTCCTTTTAAGTACAGTGGGCGCTAGATTTAACAAACCGTTCGTATCAGTGTATTGTAGGATATAATGCAAAATCGCTAACGCAGACAATCCCAACCACATTCCTAACAGTCCACCAAAATTACATATAAATTCAATTAAACTCATTGCAGGAAAATGTTCCACAACTTGATCGAGGACTTGATTTTTAGTTATATACACCTCAGTTTCCATATCCCAGGGCGACGACGACTGTAATAACTCTTTATTATCTAACTCAAACGAATAAATCCATTCTTCACATGTATTCGGGCATTCATTATCGCAAGACGACTCATAATCTCGAATATAAGAAATGAAACATCCCGAATAATTAGCTGAATCCCAAGACTTTATAGTAATATTACAGAATTTCTCCAAAGGATATTTCTTTAAAAAATCTTTCCTTAATAGGTAACCAGCTTTTGGGACACATTTAGAACACTCTGTTAGGATACTATTCATGGAACATATACTCAAACAATCAGATCTCAACGAAATTGTTTTCCCTTTTCGTCGTCTGAATCATAGTCTCGACAATTAGTCTTATAATTTGGTGGCAATCGTTTTATATACGTTTGTGAATATCTTATTTCATTTTTATATCGGCTGAAAATTTTTATGTAATGTTTTTTATAAAAGTATGGAATAGTATTCGATGAATGTATTGATAGATAAGTAGAAAATACATCATCATACGCATAATAATGTTTACTGCCATAAAGATTAGTCGGAAACCAATGTTTATCGTGATATATATAAATTCTGATCCAATAGATATCCAGATTTAATTGTCTCCACTTTTCGTTTAATTGACTGAAAAATGTATAACACTTACTTCCATCAATATCTCCATACATTGCAATGGATTCAATTGGATTTTCATCAATTATATTTATCAATTGTTTGTTTGGATCATTATCTGGCATTCCGTATGCGATGACATGAATAGATTTAAAAAATTTATTTGAATTATAAGAACCATTAGTCTCCAATTCATGTAATGTTTTTTTAGGGAATCGAAACGGAATACTCAACTTATCAAACAATTCATATATAGGTATTTCATATTCTTTATGTGTTTCAATAAAATTTTTCCGATAAATTGATATTAAATTCTCTTTAAGCGTTTCATTCGAGAAATCCGTGTCATTCACATTGTTTATAATATTGAGATATTCTTCATAAATAGGTTTCATTTCTGGATATATTTTCACAAACTTTTCCATTGATATGAATTCAGGATAACATACAGTAATGGCCGGCAGTTTAGTGTATTTTAAGTTTCCTATTTTAATGTTAACCTTTGTGTCTTCATTGTATTGCTTATAGAGTATATATGTTTGATATATAAGACCGAAAACACATAACACCGAAATTGTAACTCTTGCAAATAACATTATTTTATCCTTAGTTGGCATATATTTATATCTTCTATATACCGATCGCTTATGAATTTTATCATTATTCACTTCTTCATGACTTTTATCATTTTCTACTTTGTCACTCATTTCTATATTCATTGTTAACAAATTTTAATTAATAAATTTTGTTATAGAAAACTCACTTTCATTTCATAAACTTTTTAAAATTGTAAAATTGTATTTAATTAAATGGTTAGTAGCTATTAGTTTGATGTAAAGCACATTCTGTGCTCGAACACACGAGATAAACAAGTGTGATCATGTATGAGCATGTTAGTTCTTAAATACTAGTTCTTATTAATTATATCAAACAGGTTTAAATCTTTAGTTAAAACTTCAATGTCAGATAAATAATCTATTGTTATTTGGCGCTTAATTATTGGTTATTTACTATCAGCCTGCCCAACGTGAGTGATTCAACGCGATGTTAAATTATGACGACGACAAATGTTAAAAATCCATTTATTACTTCCATTAAAATTTTCAATTTTTAATTCAATGTCCTTTGCTTTTTCGCGTATAAGTGAATAATTAATAACATTACGGTTTTCTACTCTCTCTTACTTTACCCATTTATATAAGATTTTCTATATTCAATATTTCTATATTTATAATCAGATTTTTTAAATAATTTTTAAGCTCATATCATTCTAACGCTTATATTAGGAAAATTGTAATAAAATATAAATTGCTATACAAAATAATTTATCATTTCTACAGATATATAATTATTGAATATTTCAAAACTGCAATTAAATTCTTTTAAAAATTATATTAAATTATATAATATTTTTTAAAAGTGATTTGAAATGAAAATCTAGGGAACAAGGAAAATACATTCCGTGTAAAACTAGTTGCCCTTCAATTTCAAGTTTACAATTCAAGTTTCAAAATTGATTATTTATGATTAGAATTACTTTTGACAATATCTTAAATAACTTATAATTTTTTAAATATAAATATAAAGTAGTGATTGATTAACACATAAGGCCTTCAAATTTCATTATAAACAAACTATAATGCTAATGCGATAAATCCTAATGTGTAGGCTCGTTAAAATATGTGTATTCCATTTGAATTACTTATTTAAATAAATTACGCCATCTATATATTGATATTTAAACAAGAATGCCTATTAGTATTAGCTCATATTGAGTTTGCAATAGTTTAAAACAACAATATGTTAATTACAAGGTAGAGTCAACATTATTAGTATTATCAGTTAATTAACTGTCAATATTTTTAAATAATTTTTTAATTTTTTCATAAAAATAAAATGCTTGATATATGATATAATTAATAAGAACTTGTATTTAAGAACTAACATGTTCATACATGATCACACTTATTTATCTCGTGTGTTCGGGCACAGCGTGTGCTTTACATCAAACTAATAGCTACTTAACAATTTCATTAAATAGAATTTTAGAATTTTAAAATGTTTATTTTAAGCTAGTGTGACAATTATTGAATAAATTTTGATAAGTAATTAAAGTTTCAATAGAAATGTTAAAATTAAACTGAATTTAAGCTCTAGTCAAATTTATTCGTTTTTTACTTTGCTTTATATCCAAATTATTATCTAAATTATTGAAAACTTAATTATAAATATAAAAGAATATCTGAAAATATGACAAAGAAATAACAAGTATTAGAACATTATTTAGATCTAAATTTTCCAAAATAAATATTCCCAATAATTTGAAAAATATTTCATAAAGTTATTGTCTAATAGAGTGCCTGAAATATGCTCACACGTGTTTCATACGTGTTTCCATATGTCAAACCTATTTGGGATTACGATAGTACCTAATGTTTGCATAGCTAACATTTATTGTAAGTAGAATAAAGATCTTTTCATCTAACATTGAGTTTAAACGATACGAAAAAGTGAAACTTTATATTATAACTACGTTTGCCAGATGTCCAGATTTCGAGCCTAAGTTGAAGTGTCCAGACTGACAGTCTGGAAAATAGTCTCCAGATTAAAAATAATTTAATATATTTAATATTTAAAAATTATATGTAAAACATTAGGAAAGACATCGATTATGAATTAAGGCTATAATAAGAGACTGTAATCCATACAAATATATAATAAACATTTAGCAATACTTATCAATTATTCAATACGTTGTCTTTTTAGTGTTTGAAGAATTTTAAATATTCAGCAAAAAGTATAAAAAGTGTATAAATATTTAAAAATAAAATTTTGGTAAATAGCCTAAAATTTTTCGAAAAACTCATGTCTAATTTTTAACACATTTATAATTAACACATTTTGCTAATAAAAATAGTTATATAGAAAAATGAGAAACCTATTGCAAATGTATTGAAAATTAGACATGAGTTTTTCGGATAATTTTAGGCCATTTGCCAAAAATTTATTTTTAAAAATTATCACAAAAATGCATTCAATTAAATCAAACCCATGTAAACTTAATATCGTTGAGACAACAGCGGACCCCTCAGTGTAAGCTTCACTTTGCCTTTTTATATGTATTTAAGATTTCATTTCACTTTATAATTATAGACAAAGGTTTTATACGAATAAATATTTACAATTTTATAAATGACATTAATATATATATGTATTTTATATAATGCATAATATATATATATATTATTTACTATATTTTGTATTAATAAATTAAATGATATCTAATTACAAACAAATAATGGGGTGTGAACGAGAGTCTGGCCTAAGTTCAAACGGCTCGCGCATTATCTCAATGTTCGAATTTTTTGTAAATCGAACGCCATTTGATAAAAAAAACTCTTATTTTATTTTATTTTTATACAATAACATAATTGGATTAGTTGATGATTAGTTATGCCGTCAAAACAAGAAGAGTTTCGTCAAAGAGTGGTTTCATTTTATAATTTGCATTCTGACCGCGTATTTTCACTGTAAATTATTTGGTAGAAGAAGGAAGAGCTAAAAGTACAATAAATAATATCATCAAAACTTATAATAAAAGAAAATCTGTTAAAGAAAAAATTTGAAAAGGTCTTCGCTTTAAGAAAATGGACAGAACCAAAGTTAGAAAGCTTTACCAACTTATGAACGATAAAGATAGGCATACTGTGTCTTCTCGTTATTTCGAAGTGACGCGAAAAACCATTCTGTATTGGCTTAAAAAGAGATCTATTAAGAGGTTTAAGAAGCAAAAGTCACCCAAATATGCAGAAACCCAACAAATTATGGCTAAACGAAATGTGGATATCTGTATAGAAGGATTGGGTCTTAGACGACGAGAAGTATTTCACTCTTAGCCACTCATTAAATGATAGCTATTTCTCGTCCAAAAAGAGTCCAATAACCCAATAATATAAAATATGCCCCAAAACAGAAGTTAGAACCAAAAGTGATGCTATGGATCGTGATTTCGAAGAATGGTTTGAGTGAACCTTACATTCAGAAAAGCGGACTTACGGTCAATTAGAAGATCTATAGAGAGAGATGTTTAAAGAAAAGACTGATACCATTCTTAAAAGAGAAGCATTCAGACAATAAATATATGTTTTGGGCCGATAAGGCGTCTTCTCATTAGCGAAATCAGTTCTCGAGTTCTTGGACAGCAATAATGTTAAATATGTAAGAAAGCAATACAACCCAAGCAATGTCCCCCAATGCCGACCTATTGAAGACTTTTTCAGATATTTATGTCAATTTTGGTGTATAAAAATGGATGGGCGGCCAAAACAACACTTCAATTCAACCGAAGAATAAGGTCTTGTCTTAAAAAAGTCGATATCAATATTGTGCAACGTAGTATTCTAAGTGTTAACAAACGTTAAAATAATAACTGATAAATTGACTTCAAAATTTTAATACATTTACAATAAGATTATCATTTTTATCATATAATTCATATTTATGTGAAATATATTTTGCATTAAATGACAGCATTTAAATAGAAAATTTTTAAAAACATTAACAAAAAAAGTAAATTATGATTCAATTTACAGTCTTGTAATTACGTAGAAACGCGTGCAGTAAAAATTTTATCTTCTAATATATTACTTAATAATTAAAGAATTTTACAAAATTGTTTTGTTAGATATATTCATAATTAATTTAATCTTTATGAAATTTAATTAGTTTATTTTCATGTAATGTATTTATGAATAATTAGTTAAACATCCAATTGAATTGGTTAGTTAATTTTAATTGAGTATGAATTATAATTATAAAAATTAATGTTTATAATCAAATTCTTATACATTTTCTATTTAGTAAAAGCCTGTAAAATGTTTGAAATTTTGATAAAATAGTTAACAACTAATACGAATTATGTTTAAATAGTGTAATTTAATGCAAAACAAATTTCATTTATAAATATGAATTATGTGATAAAAATGAGAATCTTGTAGCATATGGTAAATGTACTGAAATTTTGATGTGAATTTATCAAAAATTTTAGACCATTTGTCAAAAATTTATTTTTAAAAATTATCACAAAAATGCAATAAATTAAATTAAACCCATATAAACTTAATATCAATGAGACACCCGAGATATCAAAAATTTTTAATTGGATCTCAGAGTAATATAAAAAATTTCTTTACGGAACAATTAGTAAAACATTAATTTACAGATCAATTAATAAACTATTTAATTGATCAAATTAAATCTTATAATTATTTCAAATAAAATATTCAATATGAAATACATGACGAAGATGTCTAATAATTTTTGTATATAATTCTATGTTATGAAGATGTTATAATAAGAGAGCAACAATTTGCCAATAATAAGCTTAAATATAAAAATTATCTATTATGTAATCATCTTTAAGGCATCCCATAGAAAAAAGCATAGATAATATTTTATTGAATTAAAGAAGATTGTCTAAGCTACTGCTTTTACAGCTTAAATGTTTGTAATATGAAGGCATAAATATTAAAAATTCAATATTTCTATAATTTCTCTCAATGTTAAAATAAAGATTATATAATTAAAATGAACATAACAAACATAGCATATTTATTGTTAGCACGTTAAAGTATGTTACAAATAGTTAATATTAGATAGTAATAGTTAATACAAATATTAAGGCAAGTGAAATAAAATATTAGATTTTATATAATAACAATTTCATAAAATATTGCATATTTACTTAACATTATAAACAATATATTATTGAGTTCTTTCTATTAAAATTTGAGTTTTAACAAATAATTCTTTAACTAATTTAAAAATGGAATATAATATCTCAATAATAATGAATAGCATTTTTTTGAAAGTATATTTGATTAATTTAAGCAAATATTTAATAATAACTAAAAATTGTATTATTAATAAAGTTATTTTACTATATATTAACTGCAAAATATTTTTAAAAATTATAATATAAGTGGATATATTTTGAAGAATTTTAATTATAGACACAAATAAATTACTGATATTAAGCGCAGATATTCCAAACCATAATCCCATATTTCCTCCCAATTCATATATCAATTGATTAAAATCTTTGTTGAAAGTCTCGATTTGTTTTATATGAGGAGTTTTGAGAGGAATAACAGTAAGTTTTGTTGAGTTAATTACTTCAGAATATTTTGCTCTCAAAATATACTTAAAAGAGTTGCAATTCTTAAGACATTTATTCAAACAAATATTAAGAAGAAAACTTTCGGATACAGAATCTAATTCAATACTATCATTACATAGTATATAATCTTTTGATTGAATATATTCTTTTATATTTACATAATAAAAAACGTTGAATAACGTTGTTAAACATTTGTAATTTTTGATGACATAATTTATAACGCATTTTGAAAAACAATATTCATTTTCATAGTTTGAAAATATCATCTCATTATTTGATTTAATATTACATTTATATGATTTTGTATTTAATGATTGATGAGATGACGACTCATATGAAATAATTGTTTTTCTATGTGGTAATATATGAATCAATTCTAAATCCATGAAATCATAATCTCCGATATACAAAAGATACATTGGATCATTTAACAATTCAAATGTAATCTTTTCTAAATTATATTCTAATCCCATTTTATTTAAAATATTTTTATAGCTCTCATTAAAAGTTCCGAAATATAACTTAAGAAAAGACAATTCTCTAGAAATTTGTAGATTAATATCTGGTTCGGGACATAATA
Source organism: Nothrus silvestris (assembly GCA_033995675.1). Lineage (NCBI taxonomy): Eukaryota > Metazoa > Arthropoda > Arachnida > Sarcoptiformes > Nothridae > Nothrus > Nothrus silvestris. The sequence goes on from JAUJYU010000008.1 coordinate 31,778, forward strand.
TTTCTTTACCATTTATTAATATTTTGCATGAGTTGTAATTTTCGAAATATAAATACTCTTTCAATTGTTTAGCATTATTTTCTATTAATATTTTCATTATATTATTCCTAATCAAATTACGTATGAGTTGTCCTTTAATTCTATAACTTATATCATTCTGAGACACAATATTATTGTATTCTTTTAGATTTATTTGAATGAATTTATTAGCAATATTTTGCGTAAATATAAATAACTAATAATCATTTTAGGCATATTTGTATATTCAGTTATTGTTAAGCGAGTGATTAATTCCTCATTTAAATAGTTTCTAAAAATGTCTATTGTTTGTAAAGACATTAGAATTAGAAACATTGTTAGAATTAAATATTTTGTTATTCTCTTCAATTTGAAGTAATTTATGTTTAAATTATAAAATCTTTGGCAAATAAATACCATTTCTTTAATAATATTTAATGACAACCCATGAAAATGCATTCCAAACATCATTGAAGCCAAAGATCCAAAACTGCATATGTATGTAATGAAATCAATTTTAGGTAAATGTGAGCTAATTAGTTCATCTTCAAGTTTTTTAGAAACTAATAAATAATATTTTGTAATTATTTCATGTGAAACATTCGCAAAAGAATAGTTTCTGAATAAAATTCATTATCACAATCTTTTTTGCATATTTTTTGCAAATTATATTTTTTATATTCAATTCCACAAAATGTGTTTTTACATAACGTTGTGTTGAAATCATTTTCTTTGCTATAAAACCAATTTCTATTACATTTACATTCTTTAAACTCTTTTTTCTGCAAATATTTCATAAAACAGTCTTTTTGTGATTTGGGCTCATTTTGATTGTCAGATCTCTTATAATATCGACAATCGGTTTGATAAGGAAATGGCAGCAGACATTCGTTCAATATTTTAATATAAATGACAATATAATATCCCTTTTTCAATTTGATATTATTATTTGTAAAATGATGCGGTGTATTAGCTCTATGTATAACAATTCTTCTGCTGGAATTATACTTTATATTCTTTGATTCAGTTATATTTAATATAAAAAATTCCATTTCATTCATTATAGTATTATCGATGAGTTGACTTAAAAATGTTACACATATTCTCCCATTCCTTGAAATACTCACAACTGGTTCTGAATATTCTGTGCAATTAAAATATATGTTTGCAATAAATATATTACATTTTATTGATTTGATCATATTGTCAACTGTGGATTTTAACGATTTCTCTTCACTATGACTTCTATGAGAACATATTGTAATCGCTGGAAAGCTATGTAATAATCGATTATAAGCTAAATTAACAACAGTTTCATATTTGTAATAATTTATTGTCAAATCAATAGATTGATGAATAAATATTAGTAATAATATAAATTTGAAAATATTTTTCCTTGCGGTTGATAAATAAGAGTTTATATAAATTAAGCGATGCATTTCTCTTGTTATAATTACAATTCAAACTGTGATCTTTGTGCTGTAATATTTCAATATTTTGATAATGTTAAAGATAATAATGTTGATAACCTCATTGTTGTCGTAGCGCCGATTTGTTGCAGCAAAGATATGCTTCTATAGTTCTAATCACTATTCAAACTGTAATCTTTGCCTATTATAGTATTTAATTTTTTAATTGTTTTAATGGTTAAAATGTTAATAACATCAATAATGCCTTTAAGACCATACTTGATAAACGTTGTTGAAACCTTCCTCACATGATATCAACAATTTATTTTGTAAACAGCGCTAATAAATAACAAAGCATTTCAATTATCGATCTTTTGCCCATTTCCTTAAAAACGTACTTTTAAATGAGTGTAAAATTTCAGACAAATAAAATTGCATTGAATTGCATTGGATTTTACTTTCCTTTAGTTGAAAATAGGATTTAGAGAAACGAGTTATTGATTAATAGAAATGACTTGTAGTGAAAAAGTGACTGATAGCTAATTATTATATCGATTATGCCTTTCGATTAAACTAGGGATGCGCAAGCTCAGCTGACTCAGGGAGGGGTTTAGGTAGGGGTAAAATGGCGGATTTTGCTAAAA
>JAUJYU010000009.1:0-33197 GCA_033995675.1 Nothrus silvestris
TTTCTATTTGGAGCAAAGTATTGTTTAAAATTAATTTAAAGTAAATATCTCGGTAAAAGATAAAAATGCTACCGAGTTAGTAAGATTAATCTTTCTGACTAATATATCATGATTGCCACCAAAAACTCAATTGCTTAGCAAATTTACAATAATCAATGAAAATCTCAATTTCAAACTCTCAAATATTCTATTTTATGTCATATGTTTAATGAGAGCTCCTTAAGATAAAATAACCTCGGCCACTGTTGCCTCTGGTAGCTACCTCTCTATTGCCATCGTAAAATATAACTTTATATTCAAAACTTAAAAGGTTAGTGGGGACACACCATCATATAAATGTTTAAATATATACCTGTATAGAGTTAGACAAGTCTGATATAAGTCTGATAATCAAAAATCGATATATTTGAGATGGAATCGGAAATTTCTTGGAATCCATCCATATTTAAAATTGAATAAATTTTTCATAATTATTTTTAACTTATTTTATGAGTCAGTTTTTTATCAGTTTTAGACATTTTTACGTTTGATTGAAAGAAGTCACAAAACAAGAATAAATAAATTCTTAAATTAAATATCCAATTAGAATCCATTATTAAATATTGAAATGATGAAAACTAAATTATTTTGATTCTTTTAAAATTAATTAAAAGTAACTAGAATTGAGCGAACAGATTTTTTATTATTACTGGCACTTTCCATGTGTGGTTCATTCAATCGTTTTAATTATTAATAAATTTTCTATAGAGTAGAAGCTTTGTCTTATTATTAAAACAAAAGCATATACCTTTATCTTAAAAATCACTCTACACGCTTATCTTTTAGCCTAAGGCTAAGGTACTAACAATTTTCTAGACCCTAAGACCCTTACTATTGGAATCACTCTATGTCCACACTATTTGACCAGAGGTAAGGCCTGAGTGGTATAAATAATCCTAATTTAAATGAAATATTTGAAAATTATACGAATAAATCTATCATTGATGGTTTCAAATAGCACTTATGAGGTTTCAATCGATTTAAATTTCCAACTTTTATCCGTGCATTTTAGGAAAGTATTGAAAGTGTTGTCGAGCAGTTGTTGAGTACAATCCATCAAAACTACATCACTATATAATAAATGGTTCAAAGGGTTGTTGAAGAGTTGACTTTCGCGTTAATGCCTGACGAGGAAAAAGTACTATTAAATGTGAACTAAATTTCTAGATGTACTGTATAAGTAAAGTTTTTAATTAGTAAGTTAATTATATTTGCTTCTTTAATAGCTTATTATTAATTAATGAGCCGTTTAAAATATTTATGGAAAACTACGGAATTTATGAAAAAATGTTATCTATGTAAATTTTAAAAAAATAATTGCAATAAATATCCACTTTTGTCATCAATCTTCTCCCTCTGATGTAAAATTGCAGTTTTGTTGTATTAAAATATGTTATAAGTTATAAATTAAATCAAATTTACGATTTCTTAAAAAGTATTCTCAATCTTTATTAACTTACGAATATTTTTTGAGGTTATTATTACATCCTTTAATTACTAAGAGATGTTAATTACAACTTAAATAAACAAAATGAATGAATGGCTTATGATATAGGATGTTATGAAAAATGGTAAAAGTGCATTTTGTCATTCGAATCGAGTACTGTATAAATATATCCCATTCCTTACTTTTTTAGATAGATTTACACAATTTTGAATTAGTGACAAAATTAAGTTTCGAATACCCTGTAGTTATTAATCATTATTATAGTTGAACTCATTATCTTTTTTAAAATATTTACAATTGAATTAATTGGAATGACATTTATTGAGATAAAATTGTGGCCTTCAGTAAAAAGTTGTTTTCCTCAATAACATGTTAAGTATCATAACATAAAATTAGTTTTTTAGTGTTTAATAGCAGTGTATTATTTATAATATTTACAGATACACAATATTTAATTATTTCATTTCTGATTAAAACAATTAAAACCACATATATAAGTACCTTAAATATCATATCATATTAATGTTGATTCTTATCTTTTTTCAAATATCAAATGATGTTTAAATAATGACAAACTTTGTTAACCCACTATTTGGTAAATTCCTCTAATAGTCTTAGTATTTAATTGATTACCTTAACCTTCTATGAGATCTTTTGATGGCACATAAGCTCTAGTGATAATAATTAAATATATTGATAAATAAGTAGTAGCTTTTGCTGTACCGTTAGTTACTTGTATGCTAAACAATAATTTAAAGTCAGTCTTAAAACTTGTAAAATGCAAATGACTTATAATGTAATATACAAAATGCCATAAATAGAATAATCTCACAACACTTGAAACTTCCAGCTCGACTTGTTGTCAGGCGTGTATTCCAAACAATCGTTAGGCGCAGAAATGCCTCCATTAATAGGTGGTGTTCTGGCAGTGAGGCTCTGATGTCCAGCACCACCGTGTAAGCCATGGGACGACATTACAGGATTCATATGTGAGCTCATAGTCGGACCACTCATCTGATTGAGAGCAGCCGAACCCATAGTAGTGACAGCACCTAATTGTGTATGCGTGTGATGAGGCATTGCCGGCATGTGATAATCCATATTTCCGTAATGATAAGCCGACGGACCATAACTTTGAGGCGGATAGCAAGAGGCGCTCGTCGGAGGAGCACTGCTTGCCATTTGGTGGTGATGGTAGGCAGCAGTTGCCCTCTGCATACAACTATTACCAGACATTAGGTCCGATACCGGAGCGATAGCTGCGGGACTCCATATGGAACTATATGTGTTGGCACTAAATATAAGATATGAGCGCTTATTACTTATTCACATTTCATACAATCAAAACTATTTGGATATCATATCTATTATAATAATCCCACAATTTATGATTCAATTACTAACCTTGAATTGTTTGAAGTAACTGAAGAACACAATGCATTTCCAACATTACCACTCGATGTGATGTTCGGCAATGTCGGCGGTTTGTATGGCGAGTCTCTATGTATTGAAGCGGGAGGAGAGTTGGTCGCAGAACCAGGAGGTGGTGGGCTTTTAGCTTTCTTTGGCCTCGTCTTTGTGGCGCTATTCGTGCCGTTTTGCTGTTGTTGTGCCTGTTGTCGACACTTTGCTCTTCTATTCTTAAACCAAACCTTCATTTCATCACAAATATGAAAAGCGTTAATAACTTTTCATTAAGTTTTATTACATTTAAAGAAAGCAACAATTGATTACCTGAACTCTAGATTCAGGCAAATTAATTTTTAGGGCTACTTCTTCTCTCATAAATATATCGGGATATCTGGTTTTGCTGAACAAAGCCTCCAAAACATCGAGTTGTGCCCTCGTAAATGTTGTCCTTTCTCTTCTTTGTTTTCTTGGCGGCTGATTCGGGCCATTCGGTGAAATCGCCCCTAAAAACATATCAATAATTGGGGGAAAGAAGAAATAGTTAATAGACAACCAAAATTTCAATTTTTCTATTGTTATTATTAATACAGTAATAATAAGACTAAAGGCTATATACAGTTGTATAATTTGATACGGGGCTAAAAATTATATTCAACAACTTTTAAGTTTGTTGGGACTAAAAGCTTAGGCTTTGATTTATTAGTGGCATTAATGGCTTTATTTTAATGGCCTTATAATATTTTAAAACTAATAATCATATTAGAGTTGTTAACTCTAGAATTAAATTATAGGCTGAAAATGAGGTGAATTGCCATTTCATGAGACATATAGTGATGTTTTGCAAAAAAGCAACGTTCAAATTGATTGAAAAATATTTGAGAAAAGAAAGACCAAATTGTTAGTGATATTTTCAAACTATAGAATGAAATGAAATCTATTGTTATTTTATATTTGGGGTGAATAGTACTGAGCATTGAAATAGAATTTAATCCAACTGTCGGTTGCGATATAACAGTGGTTTCACACGCTGGTAGAGGCCATATGCAGCTGAAGGATTAGCTCAACAGAAAAGGTATAATATGGCATTCGTGTATCGCATACGACTATTGAAAATGTTGTCAACGATATGCACTCTGAAATCTTATATAAGTTTCCCTCTGCCAACCTTTAATCCGGTATTTGTGAAATTAATAGTTAGCAGTTATAATATGCGACTATAATATATGTCTACGTATATGAATCGTTGCAATATTGAAATATTCACAAAAAAAGTTCCCGACTGCCACTCTTTTCTTCTAAGATGAGATTAGCAAAGCATAATAGATTGATCTTCAATAGTATTAAAAAAATAGATATGCTTTTGCATAACCTGCAAATTTGTCTGAGCCTAAAAATTGGGCGGTGTTTGTTCCTTAACTGAACCATAATCTCTATTTTTATTTTATAAGAATAAACTATAATAGAAAGATTAAGTTTTTTACTTCTTCTATACAAAAGAGTAGACATGTTTTCAACATTCAAAAAATCTATTGGTTCTGACATAAGGATCATCCTTCAAAAAAAGGTAAGCAACTTCTCATTGTGCAAAAGCAACTGAAACTGGCAGTGCAGCTATGAATATAATAGAAATACATTATAAGTTGGATATCTAGAAACTCAAACCTATCCGCACCTGCAGTTTGCACTACATATCATGGTTTGCATTCTTTGTGGACAGTGTCCAGATCTGGGCCTAATAGCTCAAAGGCCTCTGACATAATAGCTTTCTTTCATTTTTTAACCCTGTTCTTCACCAGAAATATTTTTCCCTTTAACACAAATAGTTTGCATTCTCGTGAATTCAGTTCTCCAATGGAATAATAGGCCATTTAAAAGCGTAAAATATTCTTCGTTATATTTGTATATATTTATCAGCGTTTAAATGAACCAACTTTTATGCAGATGACAGTTAGCATCAGATCAAAGTAATTTACTATTTGAGGCAATTTTTGAAAATGCAGTAACAAATGCAGACTAAAAAATTATGCCTTTCTTTGCTGCCATTATTTAGAAACTGTCAAATACTAATATACAATGTATAATCATTTTATTAACTAAACAGAATATTAAGGCTCCATTAGTGCATCTCCTAAGGGAAACTGTGCTTTAATACGTCCTCTTATTTGATGGTAGAGTTAGTTTATAGGAAAGCAAAGCAACAATAATTTTATTGTTTGCAAATGTAGTCCCAAAACTAAACTACATTAACTCGAAATCGCAGAGGGATATCATTATGTATAATACAATTACTCAAATCTCCCCCAATGACAAGTTGTTAATATAATTTGGGCAAAAAGCACAAACTATTTGTCGAATGACGATGAAAAGTTTTCTGATATATGGGACTTCTCAACACATCAAATCCCTTATTTGGATTCAGGTCTGTTTCTTGAGTTTGTCGAACAAATAACTTTGTATGTAGTGCTAGATTTGGTAAACTCTATAAGTGCTGTTCTTAGAAAATGTGAGCAAATAAACTTTTCTATCATTATATACAATATAACTAAAGAGAAATTTTAGCTCAAAAATGTTTTATCACCGGATAATGTCATTTAATTTATTTGAGTTATGTTTCAATTTAAAAAGAGTTTCAATACATAAAATTACAAGTCGGAGCTTAAGAGTGTATTATTACGGCTCAATTTGAAAGCTGGAAAAGGGCTGAGCTATTGTTGGCTGTGATTGAGGTGGCGGAGGTGTATCTGGTTCTGTGCACAACTGCTTGGCCAGCAATTATTGTGGGCAGTAGTTTGTGGCTGCAATAATCCTAATTCCTGCTTCCGGCTATACGTTCGCAGATTTAAACAAGAAAGCCATTCAAAAGTACCGAAACCATTGGTTCTGTTGGTCACAAAAATTGAGACGTTTGTTGCAAACTTGAGTTTTATACAACTTGTTCTTAAAAGACACGATAGTCTTAAAGCTTCAAATCTATTCAATCGTATTGAATCGAGAAATCGTGAGAAAAGCTATACCAGACAGGTGTTGGTTTATAGCCATCTAACTTAAACCCCCGCACATGCACTACAACCCGGTCTATATAACATACAACATAAATGTGAAAGCAATAACCTTCGGATTACGATGTTTGTCAATATCTTCTGTGCAAATACACTAAGAACTCAGTTTTTTCAATTTGCCACTCATTCCAGTTTATAATGCCCTCTAAATTAACCAATAGATGCCTTACTGGATATATTTCTGCCATATCTGTACTGTCTGTATATCTATTTCTATCCTAATATGACATTTAAATCTTTTCAACTTAATTTCAAATGATTGTTAATCTTGTTTACAAGAAAACAACTATTTTTAATGCATTTAAGGAAAAACTACTTTTAATGCATTTAACGAAAACTATTATCACAATTCTGATATCAAAAGAAATACCCCATCGAAGGAATATAAAAGTATTGAAGAAGCAGCAAATAGTTCTATCGATGGAATTTTTGTAGGAATGTCGAAGGGGTGCCCTTTTAGTCGAACATCTTAGCCTAAATGGTAGAACTTATAATAAAACCGCACGTGCGCGCTATGCAATGACCCGGAATGACCGGCAGAAATATGTTACACATCAATCCATTCCAATACAAAAGTGGTAGTAATAGTTCGGGTCAGGTGTGCATCTTTTATAGCATAGGTATAGCCTATTCTCTGTCAATGTATGCTCAGCTGCATTATTGCATTATTTAGGCTTTTTTCCTTACAAAAATGAATCGAAGGGCAGAACAAGGTCTCATCTCTCTCTCAATGCACTCTATTATAAAGAAAAATGAATTCTAAGTATGTTTAGTATTGAGAGTCCGGTTCAGCAATGTTTACAACTGTGTTTAGCTAATTGAATAGATTTGCACAAACAAACTAAAGTTATACATGAATTGGAAATTTGCATCCATTAAATACTCCTAAAAAGATAGAGATTTACAAATTAAATTAGGCGAAAATTGCAAATCAGGACGCGCTTTGAGATAAGCCCTTGTTGGAGCATAGAATCTGTTGAATGTGCTTATGGGCCGTGAAAGAGCACCAAACACACAACTCACTAATACATTGGTGTAAATACAAGGGCCAGTTTTCTGCAAAAAGTCTTCTCTTATATTTGACAAACTTCTAAAAGAGGGGAGGACTACATGTCATGCAGTGTTACTTTACAAATAATCAATCGCTAAACAGACAACTATACAAAACAAACACACGATTCAAAATACGTTTAAACCGTTTTACTTAATTAGCCCTTCTATTGGCTTATAATTTGCATGAATAGTCAATTTAATTATTCACACAAATTCTATCTAAATTTATGTCGTCTTAATTAAAATAACCTAATATCATATGATATTTATTGTTAATCATAAATAAATTTTACTCTTAATATTATTGAAGTCATGACATTATTGTTGCAAAACATGTTGTGCTTAACTATTGCTAAAATTTATTATAAAATGGATTAAATTGATTATTTGAATGGATGATTATCAATAAAAGTGATGATACAGTAGTTGGAAAGATATTGCAAAAATTCATAGAACAGATAGTTGTGAAAAGAATAATTAAATGCTGATAACTTACATTACAGATTGCATGATATATAGCATATTCGTTGAAAGTGGAACATGTGTGGCGTTTTGGTTGTATTGTCACAAATACAATGACAAGAAACCTCTATCGGGGCACTAGTATTAGTCCCGAATGGCTGGTCATCCCTCCCGCCCTCACATTATTGACCCAAGCCTTTCATTCTAATGCCAAAAGAGCCCTTTGATATGCATTCTTTACTCAGTGGTACGTTTGAAAATGAGACACAATTACATTTACTAACTATATTTGCATATACATGTCCTAACAGTAGGACCTACTATTGGTGAAGTAATATAACACGGCTTGACCACAATGTACTGCACATTCAATTCACTATTCATTTGAGTGAAGCAAAAAAATGCAAACACATTCACTCAATCAATTTGGAAAAACTAACAAAGTCTCGTCTTATATAATAAACTGATAGACTTTAACTGTTCAACAGATTCAAACCATTTGAGTCAAACGTAGTAGTGATGTCTCTTTAAATAATGTTTCTCAAAATTTGTAACAATTGGGCCGATTGGATGGTATTTAGAAGGGCTTTACTATTGAATCATTGAGTATAAGTTTATTACAATTGTGTTAAAAGACACTTTTGATCGGATTTGACATTTAAGAAGATTGTGTAGTAATACTAATATGATTTAGTATGAAAAAAGTAAAATAGATGTGGGGCTCAATTGGAATATTACACAAATTTTGTCCCCCTTAACAAGTTTAATTCAAATATTGTGTTTAGGCAACTAATTCCATAGAATCTCTTTATGCTTGCTATTAGATTATAATAATATGCTATACTAGACCTTACAGTTAATCGGCTTTAAGGTAAGGAAGAATGTATTAATATAACAACGATGGCTATGAACTATGGCAATCACTCATAAGACTCCCATATTTTGTTGATTGGGTGATTCGGTCACCTCAAGTAAAGAGCCGTTAATACTAAGCTGTCTTAACCAAAAATGAAAAGAGATCTTAAAGTGTGCAATTGCTAATGCTTTTTAAGAGTTTTGGTGGCAGAGGACATATTGTATATACTTATAAGTTATATATAATATATATTAAGATACTTAAAAAAGAGTAAATGCCCCTCACACAAATGTGTTTAGTACTGTATATAAGCCGCTTATTGGAGATCATACCATACCGTTAGTCTATATGTCTGCAACAGTTGCATCTTTTGCTTGCTTTTCTTTTTACCAGATTTGTTGAGTCTAACACTTTAAGCCGACTTTACGCTAGCATTTATTTAATGACAAACTAAATCTGGTTTTTGTCAAACTCTTAAAAGACGAGAACTGCTTGAGAGTATAAAAAGCATAGGTACTCACCAGGATATCCAACACTTGGATGTAGGAGATCAACAGCACCGGGCGATGTGATGCCTGCGATGCCATTCATCGCATAGGGACTCGATTTGAGATATGCCATCGCGTGATGGCCACCACCAACACTTTGGTGACAACCACCAGAAGCGAATGGATTGCAAGACGCGGACGTTGGCTGAAAAGCCAGTGTTGCGACTCCTGATGACGATATGTTTCTGAATGATGATGGCGGAGATGAAGGCGACGATGGCGTATTGCAGCCACTCAACGATGTGGTTGAAGTGCCTCCCGTTGGAGTCGAGCTTATCTCAGGACTACCGATGTGATGCAGCTGTTCTTCTTCTGAATGAGGCAATATTGAGTGCTCTGTTTGAGAATAATAGTGATGATGTGTTGGATGTGTTTGATGTGCAATGTTTTGATGATATGAATCCGAGTAACAGAATCGTTCCGTCGCAGGGATATTGCAGCTATTAATTCAATTATACATACAGTATATTATTATTACATAAACTTATTATATGATATATTTTATGTTATTATTAGTTTAGTCATAATCTAAGAGTTTTAAAAATATCAGATTTATCGATACAATCCAGTGAAGAAAAGACAAATACAGTTGAAATGAATTTTTTGATTACATTTGAGGTAAAGTGGCAACAATGAGTGTTGGGGTCATCTGAATTCAGTTCACCTACACATCCAAAACTTGATGATTACGCCCAACCCATTATAATGATAGAGCAGAGCAATGGCAGATTCGATATCACTATTGAATTAAGCAATAACTGCTACTCAAAACTTCAATTTGGAAAAATATAGCAAGAATCTACTTTTCGGTATATAATTGTACAGAAGCTCTCAGTTCTCTCTCTCACACAGAATCAATATATTTTGGCATCATATGAGCTACACATAAGCTGAGACACAATTCTCCACCCATTGCCCACTCCCAACGTCTGCATCCGCGCACAACCACAACCCCACATCCCGGAGCAGTATTGCCGCCGTTATGTTAAAAAGAAGCGTTTCGGGCAACCTATTGCCGGGCAGGCAGTGCTTTCGCAAAAGCCAATGATTCGCTGTTTTCAAAATGTCAACCGCATGTGCATAAAAACACTGCAAAATGCCTGTTCCTCAGCGCTAAAAAATAAATCCATGTCTTATATATTGGCTTTAATATTACTCTACAAGCGATATGCTATTTGCTTTCAAACTCTAGCTATATATCACTGTCTTAATCAATTTGAATGTTCAGTATTTATCACTAGTATTTAAAAAACAACTTCACTCCTTAAAGAACACTTTCTTGCATTAATAGTCTTGTAAAATGAATATTATATTAGAATAAGTTTATGAACCAATGGTTAGTCTAATAATAAATTGTTATGAATAGGCAAATGAAGCTCGAGCACAAAAGAGCAATTGTAAAAGATATCATTTACTCAACTGTATAAGTAAGACTACTGTATATATACTAATACCGTATACTATTATAGTCTACTTGTATGATATGTGAGCAAACCATGCAATGGAGTGATAAGAGGGATAGAGTATTAAATGATGGAAAGGGAGCCAAATATTAATAGTAAGAGTAATAGTGATTTTGGCTGCAATTGCATTTCAAACTGGAAAGCCTGTGATCGAGTCTTACTCTTATCATTCATTCACAGGTCGACGAATATGAGGTCAATTAGATCATTGCTCTTAGGATTATGTAAAGTTGCAAACAATCGATCCAATGGCTCACTTCTTAAGCACCACTTTTGAATGCCTTTTGTGATTTGATTAAAATATGTTTCTTCAAATATACTAATACTTGAAAGTGATATACATTTGATCTGATGTGATATACATTTGATCTGATGTGATATACATTTGATATGATGTGATATACATTTGATCTGATCTTACCTTCTATTAGTGACGCATAAATTCATATTTGGCTTTTAAATAACATGTAATAATGTCATAAAAGAGTACACTTTAGACAACAATAAGACACACGAACGCACTTATGATTTACAAACTCCAAATTGGAAAAGGAAGTGAACTTCAATTGTTAAATGATTAGAACAGATACTGAAACGATGGGTTAGAGTCCGTTTCTAATGAAACTATTGTAAGTACAAACGGGTGTTGAGAACAAATATATAAACTAATGCCTTCACTTAGTTAGCAAAACCTTACAGTGATTTGAGAGTAAATTTCAACAAATAGGGATTCACTTAGCTGTTCATGTGTTCACTGTAACCACAGAACTGCAAACAGCATTGTTTACAGCTTCAAATGTCTCTCTTCCCACACTAAAAGCTCTCTATTATGTTTCTAATTCCTCAGAGACATACCAATGGCTCACCTGTTTATAGCAACTGTCCATCAAATTTATGCATACCTTTACTATTAGTATTTAATGGATAGCAAAAGGGAAATAAGCAAAACTCAGGGCTCTCGTTAGATTTGCATGAACTGGTTCTACAATCAACTGATTGATATACAGTATAATTCAATACAAATGGGACACTCTCTGAATCTGTTAACTTAAATGCATATGAAAACTGACTTTAAAGCAAATAATAAAAATTTTAATATTCTTTTCGTGCGCGACTAAATCATTAATCAATAGATTCAAAAATGTCAGGCATTGCCATTACATAATTACTATTTGAATGACTTAAATAAAAATACTGTACATTTAATTATTTATAAAATTGTGTTCTCGAGTGAAAGTATATTTTCAAAAAGCATTGCGCACAAGGATTGTTTTGAATGAAAATAACAAAAGATATAATAAGATTTATCATTTCTGATACCCTACTGAGCATTAGTCCACTATTTGACAAAATTTCAATTGAAAATTAATGATTTGTTCATTGAATTGATAGATGAGTTGAATAGTGAGGCATAAAAAAGATACTCCCATTTGAAGAATTAAATAACTAAAGAAACAATGCTTAAAATGCAAAGAATTCTAAAACTTTGGCTGAGATAAAGTTGAGGGCTTACTCTTTACCATTCTTTAACAGTAATTTGAGTCACTGTTAAAATAATGATTCCGCTTAAGCGCACAACAACTGATTGATGGGGAGATTCTCTACACTTTTCGGAATACGCCTTTCGGTTATTAGTCGGAAGTTTCGGTATTGTTGAGGTATATTATATTATTGCAAAAAGTAGCCCAATATAGCAGATTGAGCTAAATGTTCTCAAATGATAGCAAAGGATATGCAAACAAGGATCTGAAGTGACGCGTGCGATGAGGCGAATGTGAAAGTTTCGCTGAATTTCAGGTTTCGCTACCGCTTTTTCTGTGAAGAAAGGCTTTGTCCAAACACTTTTGAATAGCGAAAGCACAACTGCCACAGGATAGGTATTTATCCTTAAAACTTTTGCACTGCAAGATTCCATTGTATCCCAAATGCCTTAAGGCGCTGATGACCAGGTTATGGAAAAATAGCTAAAGTAAAGGACCTCACTCGGCGTGAGATGAGCTGAGTTGCAAAGAGAGGATCAAAACTGATAGGAAATCATTTTTTTAGCAAAAAATATCATAGATATCATGAAAGGTCATCTGATGATTGTTGAATTTAAAACAAGCAAATATTATATTAAAAACTAAACTGGCATTTGTTTAATCCTTCAAAAGATGAAAGCGCACCTCAAATGATGCATTCTATTAAGCATTAGTGCACCAAAAAAAAGATGAAAGAAGAATTTAGATTCACCGACACAAAGAATTGATAAGTTGAAGTGTGCATTTCATGTGTGCATTTCATTTATGATCTACTTATTTATGAATTACGACGACTAACGAAAAACAAGATAGAAAAACAAAGTGAGTTATGGGCGCATCAAATTTGTTCAGCGATGACATGTTGATCTTAGACGAGATGCCGCTCTCTTTTGTTGATGAAACCACTGATTTTTCAGTTATTGCAAAGACACATGTTATTTGATGATAAGAGAGACACTTCGCATTATTTTTAAAGGTTAACTAAAAAAGAGGCCCCGAAGACCTCAAGCATGTGATGGACCGAAGATTAAAGCATTGCATAGACAAGCATTTGCTATTACCATTGCTCTTCTGTTCGCTTAAATATACAAACTGTGACACAATGAATAACACAACGATTGCAAAACACCGAAAGCCCTGCGACCACACCTGTAAAATGTTACGTTCTAACAATGATTGTTGAAAAAAAGTTTTTAGTTACGTGTAGTCCCATTAGGTTTCAAAAGTGTATTGTGTTGAACATTGAAAAAAGCTTTTTTCATTTGATAAGTGTCGCAATTTGAGCCGATCGTATTGCAAACTGTGACCAACTTTTAGATCAAAATTTGAGCCCCAATTTTGAGTCACAGTAGCTGTTCTACAGTATTCACAATATTTTAATATTATTCTCAGTGTGAGATTCGTGCCATTGGCACTATTGGCCCTTCATATAGAATATTAATTCTTGTCAAATATTTGTTTAACTCTTTGCACATTTACATTACATGATAACCGCATTCATATAAATGATTTTTCTAACAATACCCACAATAAAGTTTAGATTCTCTTATATTTCTATCTATTGAATAGGGATAAGCAATAAAAGGGAAAGTTGAATTTGAAATCTATTTGCGCTCATATATCGTACTTGAAATGCTTTATCAGCTAAAATATATTGTACAGTATCGGATCGAATCGCTAGTCCGAACACTAATGTGGAAATGCAATCGCAATCACAACTTCCCTATTTTCTGCTCCGACAGGTTCTAATGGAAATAATGCACTTTTAGAGACCAAGAGATGGGAAACTCGCAAGATGTTAGCCTTAGTTGATAGCACAATAATACAATATAACTCTCTATTATTATTATTGTATAAACAATATATACTTTGAAAAAATACTTAACATTCTGTATAATATTATAACAGAATAACGATTCACTTTAAAATGTTTGAAAAATCACAAAAATCGTTAAGAACTTGTTTAAAATGTGTAACTTTTTAGACAAAAGCCAAAGTAGATATACTGTAAGTATATCACGAATGGATTATAATGACTTCTTCCGAATAATAAGTTATTAGTCAATTAAGTTTTTGTAAATCAAGTTTTAATGATAGGTTTATTCATTTGTTTGATATTTGAAGCTTTGAAACGGTAAAGAAAAAAAGTAGGATTGATAGACTAGGATTCACTTTGATTATTATAAAAGCTTACATAGAACTAACTTTCTGTTTGAGAGGATGTGCGTTGTGTTTGCACAAACACGTAACTGACAAGTCTTGTGTAAATGATATAACAGGAGTCAAAGTGGCCGAACTGAGCCAATCCAAGTTCCAATTGACGCAATGCTATACTGTATGAGATCTATGAAAGTGATGAAAGTTAGTCACTATTAGGATTATAGGGTCCAAACAACTGACTTAAGCTTTACTTGAGCTTCGAGTAAACTTACTATTTTTATATTGAAGCTCAACTCTATGTAGAAAACCTGGTAGAGTCTGATAAAACACCCCTCAGTTATGTCAGAAAGTATGCTAAGGCTCAGCTGTGCAAACAGTGCAAACAACTCTCAACAATAGGTAGCAAAAGCAAGTCTATGACTAGCAATATAGTGAGTATAGTAAGCACAGTGAGTAGTTCGTGCTGTAGATCTCTAGATGACTCGCAGACTTTAATGTACGGCATCCAAGTGGCCGCTTATTTGCAAAACATCAATTCCTACAACGCATCCCAATATCCCATACATGAGTAGAGCTTCAGCTAATACTGTATATAAAATTTGAAAAATGTCTACAGTTTATGCATTATAGCAATAGCATTATAGTTATGATGTTCACAACACAGCGCACTAGATTACAATATAATATATTCAATATCTCAATAGGTTATATACATATGGAAACTGTAAGCTATATCTTGTTTTCTTGTCTCCCTTTCCGATCTGCCAAATCTTTTTATTATATATATTGCAGATCGCAGATTGAGATTAGAATTTTGCAAACTCTACTTTCTTTTTATAATATGGCTTTGAGATGGCTTTCAAATGGCTTTGAGATGCCTTTGAGATGATGCACGACAGCGAAAACATTTAGTGGCGAAACAGCTTCTTAAGTATTATCATTAATATAATACGTCTCAACGAGACATATGTAAGGATACTTTGTTAAGTCTTAAGACTTGCTTTCAAAATATCCTTTTAGTTTTTCAAAAATGCAACCAATAATAAAAGCAACAAATGAAACAAAAAAGCAACCAAAAGAATAAATTTTAATCCTCTCAATGCAAAACAAGAGCACTAATACTTAGTCCTAACATCCATTACCAGATGAGTATAATATTGTAGTCATATTGTAGTGATATTGTGGTGATATCGTAGTAATATTGCAGGAATTACATCAAGTAATACATTTGATTACTTTCTTATCATTAATCTATCATTCGTTTAGTACACAATTAAAGAAAATAAATTATATTATAAAAATAACAAACATGCATCCTAATATGCACCATCATATGCACCATCATATGCATAATAATATGCATAATAATATGCATAATAATATTCATCATAATATTTAGCATCATTTGCAATATGCATAAGAAAATAATATAATTAATATGATTGGATTGCAACTCACCCACAAATAATTTTTCGGTCAGTTGATTCAAGCAGATTAATGTTGGCAAAGAGGGGGAAGATATTGTAACTTTTTTGGTCCTTCTTTTAATCCTAACTACTATATAAGCTTATATGATTTTATAAAGCCTTAACTACCGCAAAACGGCTCCGCTTCAATTTAATACCTTACTCAATAGGTTCTTTACCTACTGTGTGCTAAGCATGTCTTGTTAACCTTGTTAGAGCCACTACTACCTAAACTCCTACTATAAAGTCAATGTGATGGATAGCCGAAAGGCGGATATAATAGTGCCTTTGATTGCTCCGACCCTCATCTTTAAAGGCGTCCAATAAGAAGGTTGCAATCGATTCAAAAATGAACGCCTATCTCAAGCTTTTCTTAGAGAAAACTAAATTATTTGGTGGGGAAAGGAATCAAGTATTGAAGAGATAACACTTATATTATTTGAATCCGCTTTAATGCCCAAAAAAAAGTGCAATACATTAAATGTTTGTGCATCTAATTATGTATATAGAGTGATGACAGGCTATACCAATCGATGCATTTTTTATTTGTTTCTAACTCTCAACTGAAGTTTGATTTTTTATTTTTATAAAATCAACAATTTTTATGATTTGCAAAGTCTTAATCTCACTGATGGGGGGAATGAGGGGGGAAGTGAAGTCTACTGAAAAAGTATATTATTGAAGCGTTAACCAAAGGCATGGCTTTGCACCAAAGTAAACAAACATCCATTCAGAATCATGGGGTTCATGTTTTTTCAAGAAAATCAAATGCAACGCTTTTAAAGTAGTCCATTATAATTGCGTGCTTTTCATCGCTTAATAATTGTAAGTTTGTAAGTGAGGGCGGAATCGATCGATGCAATGAATAGCAAAAGTAACATAACAAACAAATTTTTAATACTTTCAAAATTTTCTGAGTGTTTTCTGAGGTCCACATCAGAAAGGCCTCACCTATCAAAATAAAAATAAATGCTACCAATGCTTATGTCTCATTTGGCCTAAGACTCCAACAATTTTATAATATTATATTATTTCTAAACAAGAACTAAACCTGATATCTAAAAAGTAATAAAAATCAAACAACAATAACTTCTTAATGTGAACATAAAACAAAATATCTTCAGAGTCTATGAATTGAGTTTTGGGGTGAATGACAAGCTTGAAAATAAAACCTCCGAAATGGGAATGATATGGTAAATGAGTAATTTACTACTTTTGAGACCAACATTAAACGTACAATACTGGAAGTGCTTCAGAGCTCATAGTGGGGCATATCTGCAATCATTATAAAGCAAAAAAGTATCAGAAACTGCACAACTGCTTTATTATTGATCTTTTATGAGGTTGATTTGATTGCACATCTGTGGGCCTCTACAGTACTGCCAATACAGTAATGTAGGAAAACATCAAACTTAGCTTTTTATTTTGTGGTCAGCAATAAAACATTCTGGAAGAGCGGCATAAGAGTGGAACTATTGAGTAAAACTCTGTTATGAAGGACTGAGTGCCTACTTGTGCACTTGCTTTTAGCAATAGTCCGTCAAGTGGTGCACTTAAAAAATATTCTCATTGCAATTTCATTGAGCCAACTATTGCGGTGACACACGATGAATATCTAATAATATACAGAATGCAATTCTGGCTCACATTGCATTCATCACTGTCACTGTCAATACCACTATGAGTTATAACTGTTTAATGGATTATTAATATAAGTTTAAGTTCTCTTCAAAACTGTTTACAACAAATCATATAACCTAAAACTCTAACCATTATATATCAAGATAGAGATATTCTCATAACTCATATCATATCAAAAATGATTGTGATTTCTGTCATTTCAAAAATTGTTGTCTTAGAAAATTAATTACCGAAGAAATGATTTAAAAATGAATTTTACATTGACTCCAATAACGTTAGATGTTATTCGAGGTGTAAGTCTGTCTATTGAGTATTATATTCAATATATTATATTCAATATTCAACATATTGATGGTTGAATTTACAAATAGTTTGTGTCACATTTCCTAAACATAATATACATGTAAACGAAGCTAAAGCATTGGACTGCTATTATTATTATATCCAGTGGTTTATACCATTCTTTTGCACTCCGCCCACGAATTCAATTGTGGTCAGAATAATGACAATTTTATGAATACAAAAATATTCACACATTTGCTTTATTATTGTGGACATAAGCCATGAGCCAACACAAGAAAAAGTAAAATCATAAATATGCTGAAAAGGTGCGACAAAAATATGTAATTATAGCTTTTAAAAAGATGTGGGATTCGTGTCATATATGCTTCAATCCCTATAATCATAGGCTTAAAGCAAAAAATACAAGAATATCACAATATGGGGTTTTGCATGAGATTAAATATATAGCAATATATTAACAAAAAAGAAAACTCCAAAAGTTATAAAAGCTAACATTTTCTGAGGCAATGTAACAAAATAAATGCATCTCAATATTTATCAATGCAACTAATCTCAATGTGAAATACGTGTACAGGTATTATGTTTTACTCAAAAATCATGATATGATGTTGTCAATGATAAATGCAGTGGAGATGTCATTTATCGATATGCTCTAACATCAAGCATCACATGTCAACTTTTCACTTCTTATCCTCATCTCTACCATCTCTCTCGTCTCTCAAAACTATCAGCGCTAAAAAGTTTGCATTTATTATAACAAACTTACAAAAGCCTCGGGAATGAAATACAACACAATGACAAAAATGCATAAAGAAGTGAATCGTAGAGATTCTCCGAATAGGATTTAGTTGTAAGCAAAATATTTTTTTAGAAATGAATAAATTATTTATCATTAGAGATTACATATGAAACATAACTGATTATTGCATTGTCAGAAATCACATATAATGTATGCATAAAAGCAAAAAACAAAGAAATACACAATATATGCATAGAAACTAATCAAGTGGTAAATGTATGGACTTTATGTACAGCAAATGTAAATTTGAAAATACATTTTCTGCAAAAAATAATATTTTAAGCTCAGCAAAAGACAAGGCGTGGTATGCAATGATCGAAGGGTTTCCTTCAGAAACATAGCTATAGTTTGAAAGTAGTGCTGCAATATTGATCTCAAATACTCTATTATGAATGCTTTTGCGCAATTCCTCCCTTTATGGTAACATTTCCAGCAAAAGGTTTGGTTCAAATAAAAATTGTTGCTGTCGTATAAACTCTAATAAACAAACTCAAGGAATATATAGATTCAAAATAAAGAAATTCAGAGTAAAAATCTTGTGATAACAACTCTATATATTGAGCGGCTATCCTAACATCAAAGGCTAAAATACAAAGCAATCATTAATAAAGTAATGTACAATTACTTACGCAATCATAAGTTAATTGAATGTATTGTAGATGAATGTTTGTAATGTTGAAGTAATAGTTTGAAAATAAAAATTCACTCAAAATATTTAGCAATGGTTTTTAGCAATGGTTATATACATTAGTTTGCAAGAACTGAAAGAATGGAAAAACGTATTTCACTGTTCTCATGGACTGTCTTGAAGACTGACTCCAATCAGAAATGTCATGATAGGATGTGTTGCCTCGCATTGCAGGCATTGCATATGTGGTGGTTTTCTCGCATCATCGAAGTCACCGCATGGAGTAGTTTTGGTTGTTTCCTAACTAGACTCCGACCGATGTTATCGTGACGGTCCTCGCAAGCAAGTTATTCGGCCGCCGCCCCCGGACTTCACAGCGGGGCACTCGGCTGACTAGTCCGTACAGTTGAGGCAATACATATCGATAAAGTATGCGATCGCATGTCAACTTTTTAACTTTCTCTCTTGAACGAGAAGTTCTGAATTTAAAGTACTAAATATTCTAATATTTTAAGCATAACGATCATTAAGAATCGAGAAAATATTCATTAAATTCATAACTATTTTAATGCGATGTGAAATGTGAGATGCAATTAGTTTTAGTCAAATACGGGGTATTTTTGATCAACTTTGAAATGCGAAAAATGAAAGTTTTCTCAAATGGAGAATTAATTATTTCGATTAATACAAATTGACAAAATGCCAAATGATAACTAACCAATTACAAGACATCTTTCAAGACATCTTTCAAGACATCTTCAAAAATATATTTCTTTTGAAAAGAAAAATTGGTCATTCATTTTATAAAAGACAGACATGAATAGAGTAATTTGCGATTTAAGACACGTACGGCATGTAATAAAAATGCCATAAAATTCTTTTAACTCTTACCTCTAATGCAACTTCAGAACTGTCTTGAGATAAATAAATTATGCGAAAGAGCTTTTATTAATTGCTTAAATTTCTGGTAATTATGTCTAATCGTGTCTATATGTGTAGATTATAAGTATAGTATAACTAACTAATCTTTTGCAAATCTTATTTGTTTTTTACGATTCAAACAATTGATTCAATTATTGAACAGCATTTTTAGATAGTAATGAAACTTAATTACACCATTTTTTAAAACAAGTTTGAATTATGTTATGTTATGTTATGTTATGTTATGTTATGTTATGTTATGTTATGTTTGAATTAGTTTAATATAATTTTCAAAATCAAAATCAAATAAATGTGAAATTTTATTAATTATTAGAAAAGCAATGAAAAGCCTTACATAAGAGATAGTAAACAGAGAAGAATTCTTTCTGACTTATGAAAAGTCTCTGATTTGGAAGTGCTCAGTGGGGTTCACCTCAGAGCTAGATTTTTTATTGCGGTGAATAACAAAAGCGATGGACATGTTAGCGACCTTATGATGCATTGCATATTGCGATCATATTTGAAGGCAAATGATATGATATGCAGAACTTTTAGAAGGAAAAGAGACAAAACAATGTAAGTGTTGTGTATGTAAGAGAGATTCATATCAAGAAATGATTGCTTGCACTGCAAAATATAACATGGGTGGTATTGAACATCTCTTTAAATAGTTTATGCTTCACAAGGACTGCATATCCCAATATGACATATACAAACTCATACTTTGAGCTGCATTTTTATCATTACTGCTGTGCTCTATGTTTACGACGAACTTACAGAACATGCAATACATTCTGCTATAAAAAAGACGTACATTTATAAAGAAAAAGGAATAAAGAAAAGAAAACCGGTCTTCAACTAAATGAATATAACTGAGTGAATGCTCAATGGTTAAAGGGCATGATCTGTTATGCCTGTATTGCCCACGCCGTCAATTGTGCAATAGAGTCAAGTCTTAGGTTTGCAGTTAATATATGAAAATGACACAAAAATATGATGCCGTGAAACGTTTTAGCACAACTTCATAAATTTCAAGTGTCTTTTGCAATAGAATTCTTTTCATCTTTAAAAAAACGCAAAGGTTTTCCGTATCATTAAATAGCATGAAATTGTTTAGAAGTATTTTTGAGGGTAAAGCATAAAACAGTTGAAACATTACCTTTAAGTCCATTTAAACTATTTTAGTTCAATAGTATTTCTAGAAACTGGCTTTTGCTCATGTTATGAATAGAGACAATCGATAGAGTTTCAAATACAAGGAATGAAGTGTTTAAAAAATAAAATTTTGATAAAATGAAGCAGACCAACTATAAAAATCGATCAAATTTCTATTTTAATTACTGACAGTTATAATTTACTTATTAACAAATAAAATATAAAATTCAAATTTGTGTTACAAATGCACAATTAGTAGGAAAGTATTTTAAATGAGTGAATTGAAAATTTTTTTAAATTACTTAAATTTCGGATACATTTGGATAATTTTGAAGAAGGCATTAGTTTAGATCTCAATTATTTATCTAAAATTGTAAAATTTTGATAATTAAAAAGCTGTTAAATAAGATACAAATTATTTTTAGTAATAAATAAGCTCTTATTTGTAGGTTAAATGTAAAAAATTACATCATATTATTAAATAAAAATAAAATTGGATGTGGAGATATCATTTTTGAAACTTAGCGATCGCCATATTTAATAAACAAATTTAAAATAAATAGCTATCGCTTCTTGAATTTAGAAAAATTTAATAACAATTAAACATTAGGTAAATTATGGAAAATAAAATTTAATAAATACAAAAACTAAGAAGTTTTCTCATCAAATCACTAGAAAGTATGCAAAATGGTAAATATTTGAAGCGAGAGTATTGTATTGAAGCAACACTTGAGTGCAACATTTAGAAACCTTTTCTGTCGCCTCAAAGGCTGCAACAGTAGCAACATATCAGTTGATGACCAACCCCTGCAAGCCCTCTAATTTGGATGTATGTGGTGCTGATGCGTCCCTTAAAGTGCAAATGCCTAATGTCGGCATTTGTCCCAAACATACATATATTGAGTAAAGCACTGCATAGACAAACAAAAAAAGGTAGTTTACAATGAAAAGAGAGGCTTCCGATTACAGAGTGCGGCTTCGGTAAAATTTCACAAAAGACATGTGGATCTGAAAGGTGCAAACACGAAGCCCATACCAGAATATGCCATATTGAAGACTCATACATGTTACTTACCCAGCATGAGGTCGGGTACAGTTCTTGCATCAAAATTGAATCCATAAGTTTTGTCATTTCCAAAAAATACAGTGAATCACACTTAAAATATTAGAATTTTTTGCTAAAGTTTAAGTAAAGCATCTGATGTCACATTCCTCTGAAGGTGGAATACACTCAACTGATCCCAAAGTGAAGTTGTGGTGCATCTGATGCGTCGCTATAGTTGACGTCATGAATTAACTCTTTAATATACTTTTGAGAAGACTTAAGCGTATTAGTGTTAATGAGGCAAAAGACTGAATATAGTGGAAGAGCACATATAGTCTGATTCTGTGAGTCATATACATAGACATATATCTATGATAACATAGCATCACATTTACACACATAGACTATAAAGTTATGCTATCACTACGAAACACAACTCTTGAGCACCGGTTCTGTAAATATACTGCAGCAAAATGTATGACATTCGCATTCAACTTATGTGCTATGCATGTATGGCCCGTAAGTCCGGCTTATATTCTCTCTGATCGGATAGGATTACAAGCATCGGATTTTTTACGGTATACTCAAACTAATACTGTATTTTCGTTTCGCAGTTTTTTAATCCTTGAACAAAAGAAGATTTGGTCCAATCTTAGAACTTACTAACTTTATAGTCACTCCAAACCTAGTACAACAACATATAACATCTTATGAAGTAATCGCTATATTTATATTCCTATCTTATTATAACGCTAACTGTTAAAGGTTGGCGGCTGTTCACGGCTGACAATTATTGTAAATTTAAAGTAACTACAGGTATGACTATTTGTCTGCAGATTCTTTCAAAACATTATTTCAAGTTTGGTTCCCGTAAAACAATAATCTTATGCAGACATTCATCATAACAATCACTACATAAGTATTGAATAAAATACAAGAAAAATGAATAACTAAAGCCATTTCAAGTCTGACATCCGGAGCAGGAGTTGCCTTTTTATTGCATAACGGGATGACTATAATATAATATTATTCAATTCCATTAACATCAACATAGACTGCATTGACTTCCGTAATGGGCTTTCAGAACAATCGTTATATCCCTTCGGCATGAAGTAGAGCATTGGTATAGCTTTTATGCATTCAATTTGAATAGACTTTGCAAAAGGATAATGGAGTGATGCGGGAGAAGACTGGGAGGTATCAAACGAATGCAAGCAAGTGTCAAATCTTGTTTGCCTATTGCCTTCTGACACAGCCTATCAATTAGCAAATGCATTGGGAGGCAAACATTATGCCATTACTGCAACTGTTGAACAGTAGTGTTTGCACATCACTATCACAATTGTATATATAAGTTATTTTATTAAACCAAATCAGTGTATACTCTGTTTTAGTGAAAAGCTAACAATCTGATTTGTGACTCTTTTTACTTGTTATCTTTTAAGTCTAACGCAAACTATCAAAGCACAAAAGTTTTCATATTTAATCAATACATTTGATTTGATTGAAATAAAAGACTGCAAACAAATTAGATAATGTATATCATACTCTATTATATTTCATTCTGTTTATTAAAGTTGATAATAAAATCTCAAATTCAACTCCTTTCAGAAATACATAATGAAATTCGAAAATATGAAATAAAGTTATTTTAAAACTTCAATTCAAATAATGATTTATTAATTTCATTTAATAACTATTACCGGTAAATGACATAAAAGTGAACATAATATCATAATATAATTATTATTTTAAAAATTCACAAATAACAATAATTATAGATACATAAAAATGAATAGTATGAATAGGGTATGATTTTGCAGTATATAAGTTGTTAAGGGCAGTCAAAATAATTGCAAACGTCATAAATTCTAGAGAAAGACTGGAGAAAGGTAGATTTTCTTTTATTTCTGAGTAAAACATCTTATCTTCTTTTCATAGAAATTGATAAAAGTAAAGATCAATTGATTAGCAATTATTTGTATTAAATAGAGAGTAGTCTAATATCGTTAACACGAAAACTCCGCGACTCAAATCTTATACTTTCACAAAGAATTTAGAAGAACAATACATATAAACTATAAAAATTAACTGTAGATTCTAAACTGTAGTCAAAATGATTAATTTAATATTAAGTTTTGGTTAGATTTTCGAAGAATATATTTCACTGTTTGATAGTAAGAATTTAGATAAACATGAAATAGTTGAAAATTTGACTGCAATGAATCTTATTTCACACTCTGGAAATTATTTTATTTATTTTGTGATTAACATTAAAAACCTAAAACTTAGTGAGAATTTAGTTATAAAAATTGATTCATTTAAAAATATTTAGACTTTAGGCTATAAGATAGGAAACCACATTAAAAAATGAGATGTCGTAACAAGTACAGGCATATGGTAACAATGATAACATAGTAATAAGTGGTTTGTTTGTGAGCTCACATGTTTTTTATAATTAATTTTTAAAGTGTTTTAAAGCTTAATTTTAGTAAAAAAATATTTAAGACAAATTTAAATAATAAAATGCATACACCAGTATTTCATGATTATTCGGCAACAATTATTTTCATAAGCGGCCTAAATAACAGTACAGTATATTACCGGTACGTTATTAACATTGATGAGAACGCTCGGCGCTCAGGAAAAGATTCCAATTTAAAATCCCATATAAAGCATTCTAATTACAATTCAAACGATTGTATTATAATTCTAGGTTTAATTACTTAAAATTTGCTTAATTTATGTGTATTTAGTTCTATAAAATACTAACTATAAGTTATAAACAATTAACAAAATAGTAGCTTGACGCTCGGAGTTTTGATGCTCGGTAAAAATTAAACGTTCGGCGCTCGCTCTGGCCACTGAGCGTCATAAGCTCGAGCATTTCTCATCACTGTTTATTCATTAATATTGTATGATTTTTAAGTAAGAGACAGAGAAATTTGATAAAATTACAACCACGTTAATTCGTTGTTTAATTTAAATCAATGAATGTTATAAAATTTATAATTTCTACTTATATACCTATAAATTTATGACAAACATGATTTTAACAGGTTTATTTCGTTTAAAAATTATTTATAGCGAAATGTTAGCTATTTTTTAATATATCTCTCTTTCACATAAAAACAAGAAATAACATCAATCAAAGACATTCAATCTTGAGGTAAATGCAATGAGTTGCATATGATATAAAATATAATTAAATTCGCAAAACACAAGTTTCTTGTATTTTAATAGTTCATAAAATTGAAATTCCGCACAGCTCTGATTCCAACTTAAAAGTTTTGAAAAACTTAAGTAGACATAGTTTAAAGTAAAATATA
Organism: Nothrus silvestris; assembly: GCA_033995675.1. NCBI lineage: Eukaryota > Metazoa > Arthropoda > Arachnida > Sarcoptiformes > Nothridae > Nothrus > Nothrus silvestris. The sequence goes on from JAUJYU010000009.1 coordinate 25,305, forward strand.
ATAATTGGACATTTTGTTAGCTAACAGACTATTCAACTAACTGTTGAATAAATAATTAAGTTTTTAAAAGAAATTTTTCCTCAAAATTAGAAGAACTTAAAATTCAAAAATTGAATATAAACTTAAAATTCTAAACCATTAATGAGGCAGATCTTTATTTTCCATATAAACCATGTAATGCAAGAGGTACACTAGCATTGGCAAGATATATTGATTAAAGGGCATTTTAAATATTAAAATTTATTGAAACTTAAGCCCTTTTATTTCTATAAATATATGTTAGTGTTCCTCTTGTAATACATGGTTGATATTAATGGTTATTTTTATTTTAATTATTATCAATGGAAAATGGATAATTTATATTACACCTTCCGCACATGCTATCAAATTTAGGGACAGGGTGTCGAAGGTAAGCGTTACATAATTGTTACAAGAAGCTCAAAACTGGCAAATCACTGGGTTATACAATTATGTTAGAAATTTTTTTCTAAAAACCAAAGTTTATTATCGAAAAGTGTTGCTTAACATAGCTGTAAGGGATAGAGAAAAATGTTACACGTATAAAATCGAGAGGGTGGGGGCTATTAAAGTCCTATTTATCATGAAATGCATTGCCAATCTTCTGCTAATAAAAATGAATAGGTTTTACTTAAATGTAGTTAAATAACATATTCAAATATTTGAATATTTTATTTAAAATCAAATAGAGATTAAACTAAAACTCTTAAAAAATTATTGGATATTTAAATTATAGGAATACTGATATTCAATTCCTTGATATAGTTATTCAAGTAAACTCATATACAAAAGTACTGTACATAACATTGTTTTAAAAGGTTATGCTTAAAAAGTTATCTTAAAATGGTGACTTTAATTTGGATGTATTTTATTTACAGAAAAATGCACTGTAAAGGATAGGTTATAATTATATGATTGTAATGTGGAATAGCTTTGAATGAATATTGAATGATTTTTAATGAATATATAATGATTTTTGATGAATATATACAACAATGAACAGCAGTTATGATTATATGAAAGAAACAGAGACACAAACAGACAGAATTGTGAAATTGGAGCTGAAATTTATTTGACAATAAGAAGAGAATATTGAGGCACTGCAGGTTAGTTATAATAATTGTTACAATAATAGTCACAATGATTTATTAAAAGTGATAACAGTTACGGCACTATATGACAGCATAAATGGGGATTTTCAAACCATTCTAAGTTTATTGCAATATTAAAGGTTAGGCTTCAAGTATTTGTAATGGGAATCACAAAATATTCGTTGAGCAACGATGTTAATTTTAAAAACCATAAGCAAAAAATGCCTTACCTCCTATTTAATTTTTTTTACATCAATATTATTATAATATTAGTCATTATAATATTCTATAGAAGGATATACAGTATTAAACCAAAGCATATATATTTAGTGCACATATAAATGAAATGGACAGCAATGGCATGCAATTGAACACCCGCTGACTTATACCAATCAAAGCTATTCAAAATTCCCTGACTATCGTCTTGAAAAAACCTCATAACTCGCCGAAGGTATCAAAGTTATGGCTTTCTTTTTAGCACTTCTTTAGTAATGAAAGGAGTAAAAAACGATGGTTACCGCTCTTTTCTGGTCACAAGCATTGCCAACTCTGATAGAACTTTGCGAAAAGTGCTCTTTAAGTTTGAATCAAATTTTTCTTCTTCGCAAAAGATGTCAAAAGATATCAAAAGATGTCAAACTTGATTACACTTTCAAACATTATAATTGATTTAAACCCAAAACTAATTGCATTCATTTGATTGCATAGAAAACTTGAAATCATAACCAAAATAATGCTTTAATTATAAATTGAAAATATGGTACTCATCACTCACTATGCTATGCGCTCACTATTGAATGCGCTCATTATTCGCGTTTAACTCTCTCGTTCGCATTGCGTGTTATGTTGTGTTCAGTTCTTTATGGCATATCTCTCTCGCTCTAACTCTTCGCCAACTCTTAATTTATTGATAATTTAATTTGAAAGTTCATACACTCACGAAAAAAGCCGACAACAGTCACTCATTTAACTCTTGCCTAACTTCTAGCCGAGCATTGCCTAATGTGAACCTTTTATTTCTTAGTTCTTCACTGCTCTTCAGTCTTCTTCAGAGCCTTCACCAAAACCTATCATTTATTGCAAATATTTGTCAATTTCACGCATTTCGAAATCTCTTCAAAAGCATGTAAAGCATGTCAAACATCATTTCACACAATTAGACATTCAAATTAAATTGCTTTTAATGTCTATAACAAATGGGCTATAATTTCAAATTCATTTTTAAATTCAATTTCATTTACAACATAAACATTGCGCCAAAAAGAGCGCTAACTTTTGTTTAGTAATCAATTCATTGCAATAACAGTTTATGCACTCATTTCTAATGCAAAAAAGCTTTTCAACAGATAAAGCATTTATTATTAAATAAAATATTTTAAATAAATTAAATAAATATAATTTTTTTTAAAATTCATGTAAAGATATGTTACAATTGAAACCATAACTATTCATATTTATGAGAAGTTCTTTTATTATTATTTATAATCAAATATAAAACTCACTCATTTTCATAGTCGGAGACATCCATTTAAGTCAATTATAAGTATTTAATTTGATTTGAATTAAAAATAATTAAATGAACTAAAAATATTAAAATAAGTGATAAATAAATATTTATTATTGAACTAAACACTGATTTTAAACAAATGAAAGCAACGAATCTTTAGTTCACATTTTGATGACATGACTCATAAGCTCACAAACTTTCAAACTTTCCTTTGCTATCAATTCATTAGTTTTTAAATATAAGTCTATTTTTACTACTTTTGGGTCGCATTCAAAACACGCGTAAACAAAACTAATTATTATTAAATACATAAATATTAATCAATTATTAATTATGAAAAGATTTCTCAATCATTAGTACATTTGCAAAATAATTAATATTTTTGTGATAGAGATTACAACAAATACAACAAATAAAGATTCAATTGATATTTGTGTTGCTAAATAAACAATAACTTAATAAAACTTATCTTTCCCTTCAATTGATCCGAACGTATGGATTCGTATGGATTCCTATGGATTCACAAATTTAATAATTATTTGTGAAATAGTTTTCGACAACAAATCTGCATATCTTTTTCAAACAGTTTTAATAACTCTAAAATGTCTAAAATGTAGTGTTTTTGCGTTGTTTAGAGAGTCTTTGATTTAACTAATTGGTAGTTTTGGTCAATTTGAATGTCAATTTGCGACACAACTTGTGATAGAGATTTATTCAAATTTTAATTCATTTCAATTATTTGATTAATTGACTTAAAAATGCTTTTATTTCGTCAATTCTGAAAGTTTTCAAAAATAAGACCCAATTTTGAATTAAATCAATAACTTTTTTACTCACAAACTGTATCTAAAAAATTGTTATAAATTTATTATTTTTTTGCTAAACAGCTTTTATATAACATTAAATTAATTTGAAATGACATCGAAATCATCTTAAAGTTGATTTGTGTCAAAATAATAAAAGTAATGGATATCTTGTACTCAAATAAAATCTTATAAAACATATAAAACGCAATTGAAGTAAAGAAAGATTTGTTGATTGTATTAAATTGAGAGAAGACTCTGATCTAATTTAGTTTATTAAATATATTGTTAGTTCTCCTCATAAAATATATCCTTTTTTGATAGAGAATAATATGAACTCTATTTAGACCTATAAATAAAAAGCTTAATAACATATAATAGAGTATTAGCCATATATTTATGCAATTTTTGTCATTCATTCAGACAATGACAAGAGAAACAATAGTATGAATTGAGCCCATTCTCATCAATAAAAAATGGTAATCGATAGAAAAGATGATATTTTTCATGAGCTATAACATAAAGCATAAATAGATGCGGATAGAAGTAACAGATGTGATGTACAGAAGGAACTCTCTATTTTTAATAACGCATTTGCCATACATTTGGTATAAGTAATACATGTGTTCTTCATGTTCAATATGACACTAACAGCAGAACCGCTTTCAACACATTTCTGTCAACTGATTGTGTCTGCAGGGGGTTATTGAAGGCTTGTTGGCCATCATTTGGTGTCCCATCAAATATTTATAGCCATAACTATTGTTTTCTACTTCCAAAGGAAGAGCATTCGCATAGCTGTCACTGAATTACGAGCTTTAACTCATAGCGAAATTGAATGCTTTCGTAACTTTCGTAACTTTCATAACTTTCATAAATATAACTTATTGTTATTGTGATCATAGAAAATAAAATTACAAAATTATTATTCATAATAAAATGCAGACATTAACACTACATAAAAGCTTATCTCTAACTCCTAAATGAAAGTGTGCTTTCTATCAATTATTCATTGGATAGAATTATACGCTCGAGAAAGCGTGAAAACCCGCTCATTCGCCATAGTTTTCCGGTTTAGTAAAGACCCGCAGTTTCTCAGCGGTCTTCACATTGCAGTCACATTTCCATCAATTGGGTCTTGTATTCAATTAGTTGATATTTGATTCAATACGACTCAACTCCACTCATATAAGAGTCATTTTGCATCCAATTTTTCAGACTTGTCCGAACGCATAGAACATGAGCTTTAAATGTATTTACTCTCGAATAATACGCTGTATTCGTGATCACACGTGTCTGTCTTAAATACTTGCAAAATCCTGACATAATTTTTTTTAAAGTATAAGCCTATACTCGTAATGATAATAGAAGAAAATACATCACAATCTCATATGTCTATTACTATTTGACACTAAACATGTGCCGCTTAACGACTATTTCATCGGATAGAAAATATTCCGAAGCGTGAGAAACAGAAAACAATAAAGTATGGTGTTATGTAACAATATTGAATGTTTTAGCCGTTTAATAATCCTTATATTTTCTAATATTGAACATCAAATGGTAGAATTCGAGACAAGGCTTAACATTAGGTATATCTACCAATATAAATAATTTTTTCTAGACTACGAAACTTTGTATAAAGATTTAAGCTTTAATTAGAGAATTGGTCATTTTATAGATGATGGAGTACGTATCCAAATAAATGTTCACAATCTTCATAATGTCATCAGAACATTGGTTTAGAATTAAAGTGAAAATCGTTGAAAATTCATTAATATAAACAATTAATTGATAATAATTAATTGCAGTGAAAGCTGGAAATTAGTTCAAATGTTTTTAAAAATCCATTTAATAGAAGTGGTGATAGCCATTGGAGTTGTCATCATTCGCACAATTATGTACAATAAAAATTAGCTTAAATTATTCTAAATTAAGAAATATTTTTATTAAGAATAAAATTATAAATATACACGTTGTACAGAGGCGGCGTAAATAGCATGCTGAACTTTGAATATCTTTTATGATAAAGACTTTATCAAAATTTGAATCTGAAATGAGTTATAAAGTTTTTTTTTCTTAATAAAGGATCTGATATTACTTATGATTTCATTTACGATTCATTTTAGATTCAAGTTTTGATAAAGACTTTATCAAAAAAGGTTAAGTCTTATCAAATTCATATATATTGAAAGTTTAACATGCTATTTATGCCGCTCTGTACCTAATATTCTGAAATTTCAAGTTTGACACACTGTAGCTTTTGAACACACGATTTTTGGGAAAAACAAAAATACACTTGTCTAATGTTTTTTTAATATAGCATCGATTTAAGTAATAAGAATTATTAAATATCTGCCAGTTAACTCTAGCATTTCGTCAATTCATGCCAAGTACTTTTTAACCGGGGAATTGCTGGTCTCTGAAAAAGTTTGTGTTAAAGTATAGATTATTCAATAACAAGGTTAGGTTAACACTTAAGATATTCTCCAGAGACACCACTTTGTTCTTTAAGTGAGCTGTATTAGAGTAAAAGTTCAACCGTGCGGTCTCGCCAAATGAGTATAGGAAGCATAGTTTGCTATTAGTTTGATCGACAGCAGGCATATTTTAGCTTTTAGCTAGGATGAGGTTATAAAACAAACCATCTCTTTTCATATTTGTAATTTTCATAAGTCTGCTATAAGAATCATAACGTAATAAAAATTCTATTTTCATTAATAATTTATAAGTTTTCATTTATTTTAAGAATAAATTTGATTTATTGAAATAAGTTTGATTGCGGATAACTATCTATTAGTTAATCTATTAGTTAGCTATCTATTAGTTGAGGATTGAATTAATTATTTACAGCAACTAATACTGTATAATCAATTGAAAATATGCAATCGATTTTCCCTAACTATTATAACTTTTCTCCGGACCCTCACATGTGATTTTTAACCTCTTTTTATGTGCTAACTTAACACTAATAGTCTGAAGTCTCATTTATGTGAAACATTTTTAACAATTTACATGGTTTGAACTACCCAACTTCTGTACCTTGATGGTATCTTCAACCAGCCTTCACCTACCTTCACAACTCATAGGCTATAATTTTCTCCTCATAACACATTTGAGACATCCGTTAAAGTTAAGTTAGATTGAAGTTAAAAAATTAATACCGGTATAAAGTTTATATTATAAAATACTTACGCAAAGTTATAATTAGGCCAAAGTTGGTGTTAATTTAAGCCTCTTTAGCACTTTTTTTGTATGAAAGTTCCTCTAAAACAGTGGTCGGCACTTGGTGATTTTTAGTGGCCCGTATAGACTTGCAATTTTTCATTAGTTATGGCTCTTCTAATAAATGAGCCTTTATTTTTCTCAAAAATACATTTAATTAACGCCACATATCTTCTAATTTTAAAGCTCTGTAAATGCAAATAACAGATATATTCATATAAATACTTATAGTATTTTTTGTTAAATTATTAGTAAATTCTTGTGTTGTTTATATATTCGAAGCAAAATTCAAGTCAACTTCGCCTATAATTAAGATAATTAATATTTAGTTGAAAGCTAAATAAGTGAAATGTTTATTAAATTTTTATTCTTATTCTTATTGTCTATATATAGATCATTGAAAGTCCATATAAAAGGGAGAAAAGTTTAATTAGAGATATATTTATCATGTTTCCTTTTAAGTCTAAATCAATCATCTAATAAATGACAAAAATAATTTATAATAGTTTTAATTTAAAGAGAGCATTAAGAGATATCTTAAAGTCTTAATATATAATTTTATAATTGTCTAAAAGAGAAGTATTGAGTCTTTTGTGACCACTTCCTCGTGTGCCAAGACAAATGGCAGATATAACTACATTTATAAGCTCTTCAATAAAAGTAACAGATATTTTTTGAAGCCAAACACATTATATTATACGATCTTCAACACTACAATGACTTTCATCTGCGATTATGTTTATATATATTTATTGATATATTAATAAAATTGAAATTACATATAATGACAACTATGTCTCTATTTTGTTAATTAAGTGGTCGCGCGCTTAACCAATAATGCAAACGTTTTTTCCCTTATATACGAACTTTTTAAATGATCTATAAATCGATATATAGCAGGGGTGCCCACTATTTTAGTGCATAAACTTCTCTTCCCATGGATACCCAGCCGTGATCTACTTTTTTTTAACAAAGTTTGCATTTATTGAAAGTCAATAAAGATAAAGGACATTGACAAATAAATAAATTTTAATCTTTATAATTTTTATCACTCGCGATCGACCTTATGGGCACCTCTGATATATAGCTATCCCAGGTGTTAGCTTAATATTATATGAACGCAGGAATGTGAGAACCCCCTATCTCTGTTTTGCATTGCATTGAACACATAGAATTTAAATTAATGGATTGCAATTTTATTAAATTATAATTTATTATAAATAATTACAAAAATTATTACATTTGAACG
>JAUJYU010000010.1:0-31516 GCA_033995675.1 Nothrus silvestris
ATTAATAAGAATTAAGAATCGGAATATCAAATATCAATATCTGATAGATTGGAGTGAATGAGCACTTAATGCTCTTCTAATGAGATGACCAGTGATTTGAGTCATTCAAAGACATCTGCATTGGATTGAGATTAAGATTCAACACAACTCTAAACTCCGTAAACATAAGACTATTATTGACCGCTTTTGACGACAATATCTCTATTGAAATAAGGGTCAGGACTTGTGAGACCGTCGAAGCCCTCAGGGATACGATGGAACCGATCACACAAACCATCCCAACCAGTGATCCAATGGAACCATTCGTTCACTCAAAATATGGCAAATGTAAGTCTCATGAGTTCTAACACTAAATGTAAACAATTATATGTATTCAACACCTGATCTCTGAACCAATTATTCTAATTTCAAACTTATTTCCGAACTTTTAATAATATTATCGATGAATCACATGTTTTGATCGCTTTTTTAAATATTTATCCATTTCTTCAAATTTTTGTTTACAATTATTTTTAATTTTAATATTAAGTAAAGACTAAAGAGAACTAAATTTCATTTTCTAATATTAATTAATATTTAAGAATATATTTATATAAATGTGAATCAATTTTCCCAAATTTTTGTCGGTTGTTTTAAAAGGTATTTCTTATATTTTTTATAATAATTTTTTTCTTTACGATTCCTTTTTATTGAGTTTTTTTAGAAGTTTTATTTGAAGTGAATTTAAATTTATTTTTCACTTTTTAATTAAAGAATAATTATTTTCAATTTTTGATTAAATTTAAATTCTGTAAAATTGGCTAAAAGTAAGATGTCTTTTAAACGCTTAAAATGATTTAATTTGAATTTGAAAATAATTGTCTCGAATATGAATTGAATGGAAAGTAGTGTTAATTTGATTACATAGAAAAAGTAGACGAAAATCTAATTGATTTGAAATTTGAATGAATTGATTTATTAAAAAAGTGTGATTTTTGAAAATATTGATAAAGTTGAAAATTGGGCTATGTTTTGGTGTTGGCTAATTTGCGTTTATGTGGTGCCCGAGCGTTGTGTCGAGCGTAGTGTTTTCACCCTGTGCTGAATACTGATGATTAGTGTCATAAATTGCATGTTGCCGTTGACATGCATTAACTTAATTTACTCAACGCCTGTGAAAATGTTATTGCAATCATAGAAGCAAATGATAACATACACACACAGTTATGTAGCGTAGGCTCGAATTTAACAAAAAGCTTTGCTTACAATTATTATTTGCAATGGATTGTCAGTTCTCTCAGGTCTCATCACATGGTGTGCAGTCGTTGTTTATACCAACTCTCAGTAGTGTATCTTAAGTTACTATTGACAATGACTCACAAGTATAGCCTTATCATTACATTTGTTGAGCCTCTGTCCCAATGTTTGTAAATGAAAGTATTAGGTGTAGCCTTGCATTACTCACATTCCTGCTTAATAATGGCGTCCAATGCGATCCAATACTATGTAATGCAATGCATACGTCGAATTGAGTCTGAATTACACACTTTTTTCCAATGAATGGATGATAGGAATGCGAAAGTGCTATTCAATTGCTTTACTATATATCCAAGATATGGTACAAAATTTGTTTTCCTCTACTCTTACGATACTATGATCTAAGATATTCTGTGCTTTCTTTATCTTCTTTTTTACTCTTAACACAAGTATATGCTGTATATGTGTATAACTTATACAAAATAGGATATTATGCTTTACTCCTAAGACATTCTTGTGAGACATGCAATATATATTATAAAAGATGTCTGTTGTATATGTGTATAGCAATAGCAAAAGGTATATCACAATACTATAGAGAGCATAGCATAGCGTCTTTTGTGGGCTCTAAGAAATTTACTGTCGGGTATCGGATGCTGGTTGTCAGCGTGTGACGGATGAAGGACCTCTTTCTCAGTCGTTCGATGTCGTCTCTATGGCAACCGTCATCCTTACCTCTCTCTTAGCTCTCATACAAATGCATATAAATTTCCATCTCGTCTCGCATTTTGGTCCACATAGCTCTCTCTCTCTCTCTCTCTCTCTCTCTCTCTCTCTCTCTCTCTCTCTCTCTCTCTCTCTCTCTCCCTCTCTCTCTCTCTCTCTCTCCCACTCACTCACTCTCTGCCTCATCAAAGAATGGCTACAATGTTAGGAACAGTTCATAATGAGACACATCACTCATCACTGTTAACAACGAAAATCTAGCAAAAAAATTTGACGCATCACTGATTGCTTCCTTGGGACAGATATTCACCATTACTAACTTTATTCGTTTTTGCTGTTGATGTGTTTGTTGACCACATTTTATACTGAATTTTTGATTACAGCCGTACTTCTGACTGAGCCTCAAATGCATCATCACTTGAATCGAGTGATACGATATATACCAGAGAATAGTATACTTTATTGAACTTTTTTTTATGTGAGAACCAGAGAAACTCCAAACAACTGCAATGACAACTGTAACGCTTCACTCTAGAAATAAATAATATTCACTGTATTTTGTCATTCAAAAGAATTTATATTTGATATTTGTTGAAAATTTTTATTGAAAAATATTTGTTAAAACTCTATTAAAAATTTATTAACTCATCTTTGATTTTAATAGTTTAGTCACATAAAGAATATAAATAATTATAAAATATATACTAATTTGAAATATTAGGGCAAAAATAATTTCAATTTAAGTATAAAAATTATTTTGACTAAAATCGCAAAATATTCTAAACTTTTTATAAGAACCAGAAATAAGATTTTAAACTTTTGATTATCTCTCATATAAGAGCCAAAGCCTGAGGCAAATATTTTTAAAAATTTTATAGCCAACTATTTTTATTGCTGCTTAAAGTTTATATTTTATTATAAGTTAGTAATAAATTACTTATAAAGTAACAAACTGTATGTCACTATTTCTTTAAATTTGTGACTTTGGAATCCTATGATTTACTTTATGTTTATTAAGACAAATCTACTCAAAATTCAATTAATTAATGGATTCTTATTTATTTCTTACAATAAAGACTGAACTTTTTTTAGTTCATTGCAATAACTACTAAAATATTAATTAACTGATAAAACTTTATTCAATCTGAAAAGAGATCGCTGACATTGAAGTGACGTTTGCGATGATGAGAATTTATTTTGTCTCTATTGCACGATTTGCTAATCCAAATACATTTCCATTCAATGAATATAAATGGTTTTGCAGTAAATGATAGGCTATTAAGATAATGGCTCTCAACTAAAAATGTGTAAAAACATTCTTTCATTAATTTTTGTTTTCATTTGACCTTGATTTGCAAAAAAGTGTCTTTAAAGGGGCTTTACTCTGATTTTCAATAAATGTTTACTATTTATGAAAGTTGTCATTGAATTGAGTTATTATTGATAGCAATGTTAGATTTAGTGATGGAGTGATAAATGTGTTGAATGGTTTATATGTTTATATGGTTTCCTCACAATGAGTAGAACTGTATCATTGGAATTAAGAGACAATTAGCCATTAAATGGAATAGTAGTGCTATTGGTTCCTCACATTGTGTGACACTATTTCTTGAACATCAGCATCAATGAGACTCTACTCGAGGGAGACTCGACTCACACACATATACTCATAGACTGAGACTATACGGCGATTATGTTTTTAGTGTGTGTTATGTTTGTGTTGATGCTAAGGGTTTCTCTTCTAATTGTCTCTGACTCTCACTTTGCTTCTACTTTTATCCCTCCCCTGCATTGCATCGCAATAGTGGACACAACGCAACGGTCTTAACACAGAGGCAGCACTTATTGCACACAATATTACTTGTGATGACGATTCCAACGGTTTGCTTCTAAAACTACTTTCTCTCATTTACTCTTTCTATTTGTTGTGTTTTCATCTTTTCAGTGATAACTCAAACATATAATCAACTCTTCATATTTTAATTAATGTCTTATTATGTTTTAACTTTTAACTTCTAATGTGATGATCGCTTCAATTTATTGTATAAAAGGCTTAACTAATTGCATAAGTAAGTATACAATTATTTAATTTGCCAAATCTTAAGCGAAAGTTTGAATTTAAAGAAATTATCATAAATGGGTAAAACATTCAAAATGTACTCTTGTTATGATCTGGTATGCAGTAATGCCAATACCAATTCAATGGTGATGTCTTCTATGCATTTTGCTAGAGCTCATCGCATGCGCTCTCATTGTTTAATGTAAAAGTGCCACTGACTCGAAATACATATGAATGGCTCTCTCGCTATCTCTATCTTTCTATATATACAATATATTTGCTGCTCATATGTATATACAGTATATACTGTATTGAAGAAAGAGAAAGACAGGTTAAGAAATGGATGATGTATACAATATAGGGTCAACTTAAGGGCTATTTACAAGAATACATAGCATATATATTTCTTTAAAAATTGACAAAGTTCTAACTTTTATTAAAATCTATCAAATTTAAATTTTTAAAATTATTTTACCCAATTTTCTTTATAATCATTATGAATAAAAGACATTCACACCTGCTTTAAATTAAATAATTGAACTAAAGAAAGATAAAATTAAATAAAATATTAAACGATAAAACTTCTAAATAATGTTTTCTATGAAAGCTCTGTTCAAAAGTTCACTCTATTAGAGAAACTTTCACACTGATTCTAATGTTAAATACATATATATTTGGTGTTCGCACTAATGAGATGAGAGAAAGGGTCGAATTGCCAATCGATTTATTTTGTGGATTCGCTAATCTAACTTTTGCATACTTTCATTATTGAGTTGTCGGAGAAACACGTTTCTGGTTGTTGTGTAGCATTATGTGCGCCAATTGGCCACAAGAGAGTCAAACAAACTGTGATTCTCTGAATTAACCAAATAAGTTGAGAACATGTAAGAAATGGGGTACTGTCTCGTCAATTATATCTGAATAATCAAACTATTAATGGTTAAGACCAACATAATGACCAAACCCAACCTAAAGGGTTAAGTGCCTTAGGTTAGGTTTGGTCATTTTCGTTGGCGACAGCCGTAGCCGCCGCTGTCTCCCAATAAGACTTTTTTTTAATAAATTATATACATATATTGCAAAGATGACACGTTTTCGATAGTACAGCATCTGAATCACATATTCAAATTTTGATAGTTTAACAAATACTAGAAATCAATCAAATAAAGAGTTATTTTTATCTAATGTCGTTTTTGTTAAGTTAAATGAGTTTAACTAGAGATCGAACTGTTATTTATATTTAATAATAATCTAATTTGCAATCTTAAAAAGACATTAAAAGGCTTCTTCCAAATGGAAAACTTCAAAGTCAACAAAATTTAATTTTAGTCTAATATATTTTCAATTTTGATGATATAAAGTACAGGTATATTAGAATTACTTTACTTTTGTTAGAATGGTATCGAAGTTATAATATAATTGGTTCTATTGGAAAAACAGGTCGAGCTTAACATGAGATGGATTCTTAAATTGTAGCCAAAATTGTCTGAAGGATGCATTGCTTGGCTGGATCTCCGATTCAGTTGATAGAAAACGTAAACCTTCAATAAGGAGAGCATAGAATGTGTTCACAAAAATAGTGCTATTAGTGCAGTGATCGCAGATGGACTCATCTCTCGGGAATGGATAGAAATGTCGAAATGAGGGACAAAATAGGAACCAAATAAATAGAGTTACAATAAGTTACATTTTGTGCTCAACTATTTTTATCCATTTCTTATTACTAAAGCAAAAAAGTTTAATTTACTTTTCTATTGGTTTCATCGATTGGTAGCACCAAAAGTATTACAAGTTTTGTGCAATATTTTCCCTTTCTCTCAGCTTTTACTTTGCAATTACAAGCATTAAAGTATGCCATAGTATGCCATTCATTGATGATTTCGATTCGCATTGAGAGCAAAATTTCTGACCCAAGCTTTACAAATGGCATACTTTTAGACTGTTTATGATCAAAGTTTAGTACCCAATACTCACTATTCTCGTTTCGGAGCTTCTTATTTATTCATTTATTAAGAACTTTTTCAATTCTTAAAGAATAATATATTATATTTCTAAATATTAATTACTTGAATGATTTAATTGAAATGAATCTGTTTCACCTCAAATAATTTGTTGCAACGATTTATTAATTTTGCAAACATTATATAAATTATCAGAAGTACTTTGTTGTTTGTTTTCACCCCTTTAACTGTGAGAGAATTAGAGAGTTTGTAGAGAAGGTGATGGCTAGTGATGGCATAGAGTAGAAGTGGATTGTAATTCACCGATTGTGAGATGCATGTAATGCGTGAGCATATCGACAGCTGGTAGAGAAAAGGATGTAATCAGAGTTTTGCTTAGTATAGTATTTAGTTTTGTGCACTTGTATTGATGTGTTGGACATGAAGGGCACCAAAAGGCAGAATGTTGTGACCTTACAATACAACTGATTTGAGGTTACACTAAATGAGAATTTGTTGAGATCTAACACGAAATGTGTTTCTCTCTTATGATAATGACTTTGTTGGTGAGGTTTCCACAAAACTTTTGCATTAGCATTAATTGCATTACAAATTAGGTTTTCTTGTGTTGATTTGTTTGAATTGGCTGTTGATTTCTATTTGTATCCCATTATCATTTCATAAAAGAATTTCTTTTGTTTCATTTCTTCGTTTTGGGCTAAACTTCAATTAACTCTATAGCGAATGAATATTTGCAATGAAAAGAGAATATTGGACCAAATGAGATAACTTATAGCATTAACTTATTGATATGTAATTCTGATATATAAGATATATTCCCAATACTACTAAATTATGTATACTAAAGGCATTAGTCTGATTTGCACTCCTATTTCTAAATAACCCCATCAATGGACACACATTTGTGGCATTGAATTTCTCTGTGAATGTTGAACTCACTGAAAGACAACAAACATACCAATTGATGGATGGCTGCGATTAATATTAGGCATAGAATGAGTTTTCGGAATGAAAGGCTGAATAGACAAACAGAGATTTGCTTATGAATGGCTATTGCAATAGAGGGAGGAAACGAACATTAAATATTGGCAAAGAAGGATTGCATGACATCAATAACAGATTCGGTGATAACATGACATAAGAGAGAATATGAATCTGGAATATCGTTACCATAATATGTTTTCGCATAAACATCATACTCAATATTTCAACAAAACTAAACTTATCATTTTGGCCATTGTTTTGATTGTTTGAATAAAAGGAGAAGTAGTAATCCATTTCTCAAATAGCTCTTACTTTAGAACTCACTTCGATTCATTAGATTATATTATAGAAGGAATGCCTCCAAAATTTAAAGTAATCTTTGGTAAAAAATCATGAACAATGAACAATGTCTAAAGTATTTCATATAGAGTTGACATATGGAAGATATGAGAAAATGGCAAAAGCACCACATTTTATATTTGTTCAAATCACAGCTCGTATATTATTAGAGAAAAAAATATAAAATATTGCAATTGCTGTGAAAAAAGTGAAATGCGAGAACTGGAGCAGAGAAAGAGAAATACAGCATATGGTCGTTTTATTGAGATTGTTTTCCCTTCACGATCACAACACAAATCCGGACATTTTATCATCTTTTATGTGAAGGCGAGATTTTCTTTTATATATTACTTTTAGCCGGTGTGGTATCCTTTGCCTCTCCCTTCAATTGATGCTAAAAATGAGTCTCGCGTATAATCTGCAATTTCTCAATGTGGCAAACAATACATGCAGTATCAATGCAGGTATCACTGAAATGACCAAAGATTTACTAATACTAAAGTAAGATTAATGAGAGGATCACTACTAATATTATACTCGACTTTATGTGCAGACTATGTATTAGATATGATTGTTGTGGAAGAAATAGTTTCTCTCATAAAAACAGTTCTACCAATAAAACATTCTGACAATTAGAACCTAACTCACTAATCAATCCAATCAAATCAAACTTTTCTCTAATTTATTTCTCTGGTGTTAATTAAATATTGTCATAACAAACGTTCTTTAATAAACGTTTTGTTAAGTCAGAAGAAACTAATTTATAGCTAAACCTTAGGAGTAATTTAAGCAAAACTTGAAATGTAGCGAAAGCTTTTATCTTTTATTATTTGTATTCTGCAATATGGGGGTTGACCTCAACTCAACACAAGAAAAAAGAATCTGTTTATGCGCTTGAATAGAAAGTGATAAAAGTTTTACTTTACTAACCCGTTAATCAAGACGAATGATGTGAATGTGAGGCTAACACACTTTTAAGCAGTTGATTACTTGAGACATTGAGAGTGATTCCCCCTTTTCCTCATCATATATATACTGGTTTTTTGGCCAACTGTGTTATCAGTTGGAGGCAAAGCAGAGGCAAAGCAAGGATTTCTCAACTTCTTTAGCAAAGGGATTGCATGGCCTGACGAAAACGTGATAAGTGGCTGTGACTCCGACTGGCTCTCAGTGAGTCTCAGTCTCAGTAACTCTACTCGATCATCATCAAAGACATGCATTGTTTCAGTAGAGGACCAATAGTTAGTCAATACAAGAGAACGACACCTGCACTCATGAAACGTGCATTGCTGTGAACAGTGAACAATTGGTCACTAGTAATGATGTTTATGATACTTACTTTAGTAATGAGTTGTACGTGACTTTTGCATTTGATTGGCACCAATTCTATTGAATATAAACTTTCGTCTCATACTCTAATAGTAAATGAGAATAGATTTATGTGCCATTACTCGTATATCTTCTAATTTTAAACAATAATTATTTTGATTCTACTTTTTCTAAATAACAATAATTGTCATTTCATGTCATATTTGACATCAAAAAATAAAAATAAGTGTGAAATCAATGAGAGACAAGACTAATCATCATTAAGTGGTTGCATATCCATTGAGTAAAGTTTCACTAATCAGTTCAGGTTTATGTCTTGTGTCTATTTGACGTTTGCCTATCATCTAATGCGATCAGTTTTCTGATTGAAACCCCTATTGTAACCAATATCTGTATAGCTATTGTTCGTTATTCACAGTCAGTATATTTTTTGGTTTGCATCGCAAGTTATTAAGGCTAAGACAGGGATATGTCATTTCACTGGTAGATATCATTGCGGAGTCATTAGTTATGTGTTGAATCCATTTGTGATGCTATTTACAGCCTTATGCTCGCTCTGTGCACAATGAGTTGCAGTTAATGTCATAGAAGACTCATACAAGACTCATACAACTTATATACATTTCCAAAATAAATTAACTTCATGTTCATTGAGGCTAAAACAAAATTGCAGTAACAGATTAGATTGAGGCCACTATCATATATTTGCAATTGTGTCGGCGGTCGTGCAACCCTTTGAAATGATAAGATAACCCTTCCTTAGTTTAAGGCTCAAAATCTGTCACAAACATTAACAGTTATTTATTTCTGCCATATTTTGTGACCAAACCCAACTTCTTTCGAAATCAGTCATTCTTATAATTTTGAATAATCACCAAATGCTGTTTATAATATATATAATATAACTTCTTAATAATACCTTAATCTTAATAATAGACTTCTTACAAACATTCTCATTAAGAGAGTGAAAACTTTCCAAACTTTTCTAATAAATTATTTATCTCGTAAATTGACAATAATTTATACATTTCTTTTTGTCTTTAATTGAATTTAAAGATATTAAGTTAGTCTTAATCTGTAATCAACACTGAAACTAAGCATTAAGTGTTCATATAATAGTTATTGATTGAGATGAATGAGTTCGAAACATACTTTTTTGTCAATAATTGACATTAACTTTCCTCTACTTATACAATGAGATGATTTTTTGTATAGAGCTTCATATCTGTAGTTTATATAAATTAGTGTTAGTCTAACTTATTATTATCAATTTTTAGGATACTTTGCTTTCATTTTCCATTTGAGTAACTCTATTAACAATAGTGTGTCAAAGTTTGCGAACCATTTATTTTATTGCGAAAATTGCACATTTTATACTTTGATAATATTCTTTAAATATATTCTTTCAAAATATACCGTCAAATAGAGAATCTTTTTGATATATAAAATGCGCGTAAATATATAAAGTATATTATTATATTGTATTCTTAATGTATGTCAATTATCTTGAATATTATCGATTAGCAATAAAAAAGTAGAGCTAATTTTGATATCGAGAACTTTTCGACTATAATACCAGTATTTGTCTTTCCATAAGTTTAGTCTTTCTCATCATTTTGCACGATATTGACTGCACGCGAACTCAAATTGTATCGATACTAATGGATTATAGCACTGTTGAGACCAATACTATTAATGAATAACTCTATTAGCCTTATATTTTAAGCTTTAGGTCGATTCAGCCAACTGCCCATCTCTTAGCCTTGACTCTTGAGCGTCTTTTCGTCCAATTAAATCAGAAACATAACTGAGCGTACATTCAATTTCTTCATAATGAATATAGTTTACAGAATGAATTGATTTTCTCTCTGATAAAAGAATTTAAAATATCAAATTAATCAACAAAAATTGAAATTCTCTAATTTAACTACTTTAAATAATATTTTAAAATGCATTTTACTCAAATAATTTTAGATCGTTTAATAATTATTTGCAAATCTAAAGCTTTAATATCAATAGTTTTCTAGAAATATAATTTTGATAACATGTCTATTACTAGTATTATACTATTATTATTAAATTATTACAATAATAAATATTTTTCCTTTATTTTATAGGTAAGAAATTCAATCTTTTATCCAAAATATGGAGTTTCATCATATATGTGTTTTCTTAAAAAGTTGAAATAAGTAAGATATTTAATCATTTTGTAAAACTTAAAAATTTTTAATTTTCCAAATATTTTGTTGATTTGAAGAAATTTATAATATATAATATTATAAAAATTATTGAATAGTTAGCACTTAAAATAGTTTTGAAAATATAATCCTTTGATAGCATGAAATGAAATTTGAATTAAAAATATTAGTCCAGTGAATAAAGAAAATATTGAAATGATAAATTTTCCATATTGTTGACCATCAGTTAAGTGAAAGAGAGTTGAGAAGTTGGGGAGCAAAATGTAATATGCATTTGAGATGAGCTTTTGATGGGTTGCTGTTCCCAATGCGACAAATGCAATGCAATACTGCATCAAATGCTATTTCTTGTTGAATATGGAATATAAACATGTCTGCAAAAGTGTGCCAATACAGCGGTTGGCTTTTTATGTTATAACGAATCAGTTTTGAATTTGAAAAAAGATACCGAAACCTAATATATATTCAACTTAAATCATTTTCAGTGGTCGCATCTGAGGCTCGGAATAAATCAATCCATAGAATGTGATACGAAAGTTGAATATATGTTTGAATCGGAAAAATTGTATTTGTGGTCATATTTAAGTCAAAATTTAAAGTATCGATATTTTTCAATTCAAAACACTTTATGAATTTTGATGAATGTCGGTATACATTAAATTGATAGATATTTTCAGATATATTTATTTGTAAATTGAATTGAAGCGAACATTGAAAATGTTTCTATAAGATGAATATTCAATTAATATTCAAATACTCAAATACGTTCAAATATGATCATTAGAAACCGAAGGAATATCAGGATATTATTTCATTTGATTTTATTTCATAAATAATTATAATATTGACTCTAATTTAGTTCAGATTAGAAGATAGTTAAGATATAATCTAGAGTAGACTGTGTTGAGATAATAATGTCTTAATGTGTGTTAATAACACTTTATGTGCAGTAATAAAATTGTGCAAAAAAAGAGAGAATGTAAGAGCTGTAAAGTTGAAGTAATGCTATCGCGTTTCAGTGTTTCAGTGTTACAGTGTTTCAGTGTTTGAGTCTTACAGTGTTATAGTGTTTGAGTGAGTCTCTCATTCACTTATCGGTTAATTGCTTCAATTGCTTCAATTGCTTCAATTGCTTCAATTGCTTCATCGGTGCAACACTTAAATGGTTAGGTTTGCGGTCAAGTGCATCACAACCACAAACAACATCAACACAACACAAAACAACATGAATTGCAAGCCTGAGCTTCGCATTTATTTACTCTTCAGCCCAACTCCACATTTGATATTAAGTGCCTTTTAAACTTCAATAAACTGAGTCTAACCATTAACCCTCTTGTCATCGATCACTACCACAAGTCTGACATCAGACCACACTATTGGTGAAAATAATAAATTTTGATATAATACACATTAAACTTTATACTTTAGCACTATTTTTAAATTGTTGTACAAGTTTGTTGAGAGAGAACTATTAGAGAGATATATAAGAGAGCGATGAGAGAGCGATGAGAGAGCGATGAGAGAGCATTGAGAGAGTGATGAGAGAGAGGATTGTGTTTTAAAATTTGTAAACTCTATAGAGAAATAGAGGGAGAATTTTAAATGAATAGATGGGAGAAGGGTTTGAGTGTGTTTTGAGTTTAGAGTTAGAGGGGATTCAAATCAAGTAGAGATTAATGAGCCATTTGGTGGTGCGAATCATCAAAAGTTAAAGGGATGACACGTGGCCTACAGTTTAATACTATTTTATGTATAATATTATAAAAGGGGAGAAATAGTGTAAAAGAGAATAAGAGAGTGTTTGAGTGTTTGACTGAGTGGAGAATCAATTTGTTAAACTCAATAAAAAATTGAATGATTTTTATTTTATTCAAACTTTATAAAAGTGTGAAAAAGAGGGAAATACTAAATGACTGTAACATATCGTAAAGGATTAACTTTTGACAAATTGAGATTCGGGTGAGAGTTGAGGGAGTGTTGAGAGAGAGGAGAGTAAAATGCATTAAAATTGGTTTTATATTCAGTGCAGAGTTTGATCATAAATGGGAAGAGAGAGTGAGTGAGTGAGTGAGTGAGTGAGAGAGAGTGAGAGAGAGAGTGAGTGAGTGAGTGAGAGAGAGAGAGAGAGAGAGAGAGAGAGAGAGAGAGAGAGAGACGTATTTTAAAATACAAGTTTTGTCACTTTCTTGACCCCAACGGAACAGTTGATATTCATTGAAAATGCACTACAATTTTATAATGGCTTTCAATTCATGTTTTCAACAAAAGTGATGATAGTTTTTCTCATCACTTGATTTCAATTTAAAATCAAAAATCACGAAAAGAAATGGTATTCAAAGAAGAGGAATGGCTTTGGAATTCGATTGAGGGGTTAACCACTGGATGTCTTGCGCTGTCGAACATAAGAATATATATAAGATTGATAGCAGTGAAGATGCTTTTGTTGAATAAGAATGCGTCGCATTTTGCATAACATATATATATATATATATATATCGGTATATATTATGCATTCAAATATTGATGTAAAGGTTGGCCGAAGGGTTGGGCAAAATGTTGAGGTTTTGTTGGATTGCATGCGCGTTACATATATAGGAAGACTTTAAAATGCAAAATAGATTTGAAAAGTTTAAAATGCATTTAATATGAGCTCCTTTTAGAGCTTTGAATTGGGTTTTCATGAATTGGAAAACACTCTTTTCTATGCATTGATTGAACTGATTTGCACTTTATTTGAGTTTTTTGTTAGACTTTAATAAGATTTGTTGACCTCTTATAAAAAGGCTTTCTTTTGCAACTTATTTCATATTATTGATCGTCAGATTTCTCTTTATCATAATATGGAATACTATGGTCTCTATAGAAGTATTTCTTTAAAAGAGTGATCCATAGCATAGCCAATAGCCAACAGTGTTTGGTCTGTAAATTCGTGCGACGCTATCCTCTCTCTCTCTCTCAGAGTAGTGTCTGTTCTTCTGTTGTCTCATCTGCTGGTCATCTAAGAAATGCTAAGAAGTGTTGGCCATCAGACCAATACAGACCACTGCAGACCCAATGCAGACCCAATGCAGTCCAAATGTAATATGTATGTTATGTATGGGCGGCTTTGACTTGCATTCACTTTGAGTGAGGCCTTTGCCTTCTTTTGATTCCAACTGTTATTTCTGTTCATTCGTTTTACTCGTATACGTGTTTAGCATTGCATTACATTTAATGAAGTTGATTGCATCGCTTCGCCCAAAGTCCACTTACATGAGGGAATTGAGAGAATATACACAAATGTACAGAATCTACAGAATCTACAGACATATACAGACATAGAGAGAAATAGAGATGAGAGTTTCACCAACTCTCTCAAACTTATATAGTTTACTATAGTTGTACTTTACTATACTTTAGTATCACAAATATATAACTAAAACTGCACATATTGATGACCCAACAATTTCGTTCTTCTTTTTTTGTTATTATTCTTTACTTCTTTCAAACTTATAATATATATATTCTTTAGCCTCTCGTAAACTCACTAATAAAGTTGGTTCAAATCCCGTCTCACAATCTAGAATTGTAAAGTTGACTGCTCTTATTGATGCCATATTTATAAATGAGTACATATTTATATAAAAAAAATATATCAATACGTTTCCTGTTCAGCCATGCACTCTCATGTCTTCACACAACTTACTTTTCCTTTCAAATTCTGATCTAAAATAAATATAAACTATATTTGATTCAACTTCAAAGATTTTTAAAAAAATATCTCATTCAAAGTCTCTATTGCTCGAAAGTGAATTCAATTAACTATTTTTCCATTTAATTTGATTATTTGTAGATATATTTTCTATTCTTCCAAATAGACTTATTTCTTATTCTTATTCTTATTTCTAACTTCAATGTATTTTTATTTATGTCTAGTTTTGTATTAAATACATTTTTCAATTTGTTTATTAGAAAATATAATATTAGTATCCCTTCATTAAAAAGTAGTGGACATCTTTTTCCATTTATCCTTAATGTAAATGCCAATAATGCTTGCGATCAATTGCAATACTGTTTAGACTAAGTCATGTCCTTTCGCATCACTGCATCAGTCGATCAATGCATTGTTTTTCACTTTTTTCTTCTTCTGTCGTTCACTGAAATTGCAAGTCATCATCAAATATATTTACTCAGACTCTGCGACCAACTGCCCGATGTCTGATATGACCAAAGAGAGTGATGGTAATGATTCTCAACGGAGACATTCATATTTGGATGCGCTCTCATATTTATTTCTACGATAATGTTCAGTACAGTCGACAAAATTAGTTCTTTTCTGATATCTATTATTAATATTTGATATTATATTACAATAATTAGATTTTTACTTAATTGCATTTTTGTCTAACTTTAAGTATTTTTATAAGAAAGACAAACAGAGAAGTTTAAGACTCAGAATCTAAGTTGTGTTTAAATGTTACTCAACTGATTTGTTTCGACTGTACAAATATAAATAGTAACAAAACTATATCTGTTTATGAACAATACAGTACAGGTGATTCATTCATGGCCTAAAAGTAATAAATATAGAAATGTTTAGATTATTCATTCTTAAGTTAGTTATACAATATTTCTTCAGTACCTTCTTTTGTATAGTTTGCGAAAATATCAAATTATTATAAATCATTTTCAAATTAAGAGCTTCTGATTTAGTTTAATGAATGTTTAAAAAGAGTTAATAATTAAGATTTATTAAATTATCCAAAAAAAACTTATCAATAATGGATTTAAATAAGTTTATTGTGAGCTAACGCTGCAATTCTAATAAAAAAGATTTCTTAAGAAATATTACTGCGTTTTGAAGATATTTATTCAACATTAAATAGATGGCAAAGGCTGACTGGGCTCTTATGGGATATACAGCAGAGTAGTCTAGAGAGCAGATGGACTTCACATTATGTTCAGCCAAACATCAGTAACTCTGAGTTTTCGTTGAGCGTTATTGAAGTCCTTTAATAGCGTTTGGAAAAGTAGAAGTTTAAATGGATTTTCAGTAACGACTCGATTCAATTCAATTTTGGATTTTCAAATGACTTATAAGAAAAATATATATTATTTGTTAGTTTTTAATAATATTAGACTAAAATTGTTATACTTTTGAAATTTAATTTTTTGAAAATGTTTACTCTGGATTTGCTATACAGTACTAGAAACCACTTTTGGATGATTCATAACTTTGCTTTTAATATTGATTTTTTAGATTTATTTATTAGAATTACGTAATTTGAACATTAAATTATAGTTTTTAGTTTTATATTCTCGTACATTATTTTTATACTCTTATTTACTATTTGAATGTTGAGATATGATTAGCGTCTGATATATAATAATACCTGTATTAGAATTGCTATTAAAATAGCGAAATACTTGTTTCTCTGCACGATATTATTGTATTACAAGTAATAGTGATTTACAGGAGAGTTAATGATTATGTTGAATATGAACGGATGCCAAATAAGAAAACGTGCAATAGGTATGATAGTGAATATTATATAATGCTTAAGTCGGTTTAAGTGCCAAAATGCTTATGAAACACGCGATAAAGCACTCAGTGATTCATCAAATGCTTCTCTAATAAAATGATTTTAGAGTTTTAGAAATAAATTAGAATTAATGTAAGTTTTATTGTATGGCTTGGAATCAGTGAAGATAAAAAACAATATTTGCAAAAGTCTTAATATTATCAAAATTTGATTATAAAAAGATCCTCAATGATCAACACATTTATTAAGTGTTTAATTTTGAAAATTTTATGTTTGAAATATTTGATTAAATTTTTACAAAAAGACTAACTCGGAATAAGTTCTTACTTATGTTACTTAAAAAATAGAGAAGACAAATATAAATTAATCAAAGTTTTAGAATTTACAATAATTAATTGTCTTTCGAACTTATATAAGTAATTTCTAAATTTATACTAACTTTATTCTAGACTTACTATAAAATATCCAAAACATGTCTATTAATATCAGTAAATATTAAAATTTTAGAATTTGTAAACACACATAAATCTCTTAATAAAGAAATCCCTTAATTTTCTGAAAAATAAAATTGATTCAAAATGTTTGAGTTGAATGTTTGACTTTTGACAAAATGAAATGAAATTTGATTGAATTGACTAATTTCAATAAGTATTTGTAAAATAGTAATCAACTTGAATGTAATTGCTCTCATCTTTCATTGGGTCTAATACTCATTTTAACTGTTCAAATGTAATTTATTTGCTGACACTTGTAATTTATGTGCGTCTCAATAGTGGAACAGCTTTGATATCACTTATGGCACTACTCTATCACTTAGTTTTTCACTGCAATTTGATTTCCTCTTTTTTCTGTCTCCGCACACACTCTAATGTAAGGTAATATCAATTTCAAAATAAGGCTCTCTCTCTCCCTCCCATTCTCTGAGTCTC
Organism: Nothrus silvestris; assembly: GCA_033995675.1. Taxonomy (NCBI): domain Eukaryota; kingdom Metazoa; phylum Arthropoda; class Arachnida; order Sarcoptiformes; family Nothridae; genus Nothrus; species Nothrus silvestris. Next base: position 17,284 of record JAUJYU010000010.1, read on the forward strand.
GTTCACATATACTGTAAAGTACCCTATATTCAGATGCAATTTGACTCTACTGTTCTCATATTGAACTTCATCCACATTTTGGACACATTTGTCAATTCTTTATAATGGGTTCTCTCGATAGCGATTGCATATAAGTTAGGATGAAGTGAAGCTTTTTATGTCAAACCAAATGAAATTTCATTCATTTTAAAGTAATTTCTTGTGAGATTATCGATGCGGAGAATAAGAAGAATATGGTTTTTAAAAATTTCATTTGTGAATACATCACATGAGATGAAGCGATAAGTGAATATTGCAATCAAATATTATTTTCCGACAATTGTTCTAAATTTAAAATGAATTTTTTACTTTACGTATAACTAAATATAACTAAATAACTAAAAAAATGAAAAATTCATTCTCAATCATTGAAATGTTTTCAATTTTTGTTTTTTAAAAATGTTTTTTTGATAAAATTTAAGGTAAATTGAAAAACAAGTTTTGAGGCAAAAACTTTATAATCTCATTGATAACGATATATTGATGTAATTTTTTATGTGTTGAACTTTTTTTCAATAATTTCATTGATTGTAAAGTTTAGTTTTGTTGGTCACGTTTGTATCAGTTTTGTATCACTTTTTCTCTTTGCGATGAGTCTATTGTCAGAATTGACATCAAAATCGTGAAGCAGATGGAGTACTAGAGTTCATAACTGATGATATTGTTGAGAGTCGTATATTTAGCAATATATTCCTTGTATTTGATGGCTTGTGGCATATAATAGTAATGCACTGACAGAAGCAAACTTTAAATTTCCCAAAGGTATCACAATTTTGTGCATTTTGTTTGTGTGTTTGCAAAAGTTTTTCATTAATTTATGAATGCGTGCGATTCACAAATATTGCTGCACACCATTCAAAATGCAATTATTTCAATGGCATTTGTACTCAACTTCTGGTCAGTTAATTCTGATTAAAGCCACTATTTCTTATCTATTAGTTATGGTTACAAAAGTATGTGTATTCAAATAATTCAATATTTCAGTCATAATAATTAACAAAACTTCAAAAACATGCTCAACATATTTACTCAACAAGTTTTAGTCAAAAACGTAAACTTAAGTTTTCAATAAATAGTCAATCGATTGCATTACTTTTGAAACATAAAACAAATTCCTAATTGCGAATAATATTTGTGTCTGCGATGAAGTATATGTCTTATATGTAACTAACATTTAATGACACTTGAATTGAATTATAGTGCAATGAAACTATTGTAAGCACAGGATCTCTAACCATAGAAAAAATGTCACTTCAATGACAACAATCATTTGTATCCTTAGACATAATTTTCGGCTTAACAAAAAAAGTTCTTCAGGAAGTCTTATGATTTTGAGCACATCTTTACAACATTTGTAACAATAAATTACATTATTATTCTTCTAAAGACTTAATGTAAATTGTTTTATAAAACAGATTATAACTTCATTGAACCACAAAAATATTAATAAAAGTATATTAATATTTAATAAATTTAACATCAAATTTAAGTCAATGTGAGAATGGCTGACATATTGATAATTTTTTTAAACAGACTTATATAACAATTCATAAAATAAGAATTGAGAAAATTAAAGAAAAATGATCATTAAATTATCTATACTTTCAAATTACCAATCAGTTTCTTAATTTCTAAGTTTTACTATTTTTTGGTTAACAATAAAATAAATAGATCTTTTGATAATTTGAAATGTAAAATTAGTTCATTTGATCAGAACATTACAGTTACATTAGACTCAATAATTTGATGTCATTTGTGTCATTAGTTAGTTAAGTAACATTTGTTTCTATTTCTTAAACTGACGGACTATTAATATAAACTTAAAATAGTTGAGACAGTAATACATCTGCAGTCACACAATTATTACTAAAAAATAATCACATTAATTCTATACTAATTTTGTTTGATTTGAAAATCATTTTATTGTTCCACAAAGTGCTCATTTGGACTGAAAGCTCATTTGTCTTACTTTCAGTTCAATCAATACAATCAAATATTGTCACCTTTTAGTTCACATATCTTTTAATGTTGTGATTTTTTTTATTTCTCCCAATTTTTTGGTTTTAAAAATCAAGTTAAAACTTAAGTTATATAAAGTTAAAACTGTTAAAAAATCAAACAAAATGCCATTTAAATTTCCTACAACTATTTTAATTAAAAAATGTTTTAAAATTGAATTTGTAAATATTACAATGATTTAATAATTATAATCATTTGACTGTTCTATAGCTGACCAATCAAATTATGCCCTGAACAACAATTACAACATCACAAATTATTATTAAATTAATTGAAAATATAAAGATCATCTTAATTTTTATTTAACTTTTGTTATTCTATAAATATTCAATTGGAAGCATTATCTGCAGAGAATAGATGTTTAAATTGTTTAAATAAAAATAACTTTTGTGTATTTCAAATATTATAATATTATTTGCATTGTAGAAAAGTTTTGCAATCACAAAAAGTAGTTTAAACTTGGTGCTCGGGTCCAGTATCTGACATGCTCGTGCTCGACAGGGAGCACCATATCCTCGAAAATTGCACACCACTGCTTATAAATTCTTTATATTTAGATACAGTATACAGAATTGACAATATCTCTCTTTACTCTTCTTATAAGAAAAGCTTAACAATTGTTTTTAAAGTCAACTTTTATTGAACTTATGATTTCAATCTTTAATCAGAATCAGATAAAATTGATGCAAAAAAATTCACATTTAATAGTGTTTAAAGTGTTATATTCATTGAATAATAACAAATTTTAATAAAATAATAATTAAAGCTATTTAGCATTCGGGAGCAGTACTTATAATTGAAAAATACTTAAATCTAAATCTTTAAATAAAGTAAGATATATGATTTGCGCGTGCAATGTTGTTTTGACAATGATGGGAATCATTTTCAACAATTATTATAAAATGAATTTTAATTTCAAACACTACTTGTAATTTTGATAATTTAATATATCAATAAATAGATAAAACTTGCTTTATTGAACTCATTAGAATATATTTAATTTTTAAGTTTATATCAAATAAAACGAGTTATTTGAAACTTCATTATATAAGAAGAGTAAGAGAGATATTGTCAATTTTGTACTTAAGCTGTACTTAAACTAAGATATTCTAATAATATGTAAGTTACGCCCTTTCAATTTAGAATGACACTTTTATAAATGAAATATTATAAAAATAGTTAAAGACCCATATGATTAGTTGACATTTAACCCTTATGTAATGTATAACAATAATTGATAACATTGTAATGTATATTATGTATAATGATATAATATATATTATGAAATATTGCGTGATTTTATGCTATTTAGATTCATTCGTATTAATGACATAAGTATTAGTTAACAATACTTTTATTCACATATGAATGGCCTAATGTTGAAAAGGTATTCATAAATTCAATATTTGCTCCAATTTTGATGTAGTGATAACTTATGTCAAATAAAAACTGTTGATTCCGTTATGCATGCGTTCACTTTATTCATATTTATGCCTGACTGACATGCGATTGTTTTTTGTGCCAATTTTTCAATCTTCACAGTATTTTTGCGTCTTTTAAAATGTTTGTCGGTCTTTGTGTTGATTCGTTCACAATTGGTTCACAATTGATGACATGCAAGCGTTCGGACCTTTTCTTAGTTAACTTTATGTTAAGCTAGACGTTGACGACTCTAACCATAATTATTATAATCAAGTGACGCTTTCGCACATTCTTACCATTGCTAAAGATAACCATTGACTTGAGTGGCGCTGTATCTGATCGTAAGAACAACATTTGCAATACTCTCTAATTTCCTTTGACTTATTCGATGCATTTGACTGACAAAACTTATTTTGCTTGAAATACTATTACATGCCTTTTTCTAATGCAACTTAAATTCATTGACGCGTATCTGTTATAAAAGTTAGATCATTGAAAATATCTAATTTCAAAATTCATCTCATTGTTAGATAATATTATATGAAATAGTTGTTGAAAAATTGGTTCTGATTTATTCAAAATAACAATCATAATAGTAATCGATTTTCAAATGATTGGAATAAAGTTTTTTATGCAATACATAACTCTTGGAGTGAGTGATTGGATGCACGCGATGTCAATTTAGAAAGTAAAATATAAAACAAACAAAAAAAGTTTCAATTTGTTTATTCAAATAGTCGCTACTTTACTACTTTTTCTTACTTTATGCTTCAGGTAAATCAGGTTTTTTGCATTTCTTCTGTACTCGCGATAATTGAGTGTTGAAATTGATTCCAATTTCAATTTCCTTTGCATTTACTGCAAACTTATTCATTCCAAGGCTGACAGCGGTAATGATGCAGTGCTAATGATCACAAACATCACTCTTTCTATAAATGCGGCAAAAGTGGATTTAATTTATTTAAATAAAAATATAAAAGTATTCTAATTTCTATCTTATAATTTCAAAACTACAGAGTATATTATTTTTATAACTACTGTATATAATTGATACTTAACTAGTTAACTATTGATACTTTATGAATTAAATCTAAGTTGAATTTAATACTTATTTAATACTTTCCTTTTTGAATTGCGTTTTAAACTTGTGTTAGCATTGAATGTATGAAGAGATGGTCAATAGAGAAGAGTATGTGCGACAATATATAAAAATGTACAAATAAAGTCAATATTACATTTTTTGCACTTCAATACATGAATTTTCTGGAATATTCACATAACGTAACATAACGTACAGTATTTGTCCTCAGGCTATAATGCATGACATGTTCCGCATCAGCACAAGAAGGAGAAAGTGAACCAAAAGAATGGTTTGCATTCTTCTGAAATGCATTTGTTCGCGTTTTGGTCATTTTTGCATTTGTAGAGCCGATTGCTAGACATTGTTTAAAGACATCGCTTAAAGCAAATGATGACACGGCTGTCAATTGCTTACACTATTTCTTTACTATATATTGTAATACAGAATTTTAAGTAAGTTTTATGTGCATATCAAGCGTTATGTCAAAACTACAGTATTGTCACTCTTTGGATTATAATTTATTATTTCCTATTCCGTCGATATCTTACCCAATATCTCACTAATAAATAGTGGTTAAACTCAAGAAAATTATATTAAACAATGCACATAAATTTCAATAAAGATAACCAAAACACCGAAATTTTCTCTAATTCCAAAAATGAAAGGCAAACCATTTCATTCAACTAAATGTGAATTACTATTTTGAATGTAATGCCTTTTTATAGTCATTCTGTATGCTTCACATTTTCTCCTCTTTGTTCTTTACATCTTTAGGTTTGCAAATTGGTTGAGATGTGACAAAATATGATGCAATTCATGTGTTGGTCATTTTGAATGTGCATATTTGCCTTTTCTGACTGACAATTGACTGCTATTGGCATAAACTCTAGTTTGGAGAATAAGAGATGAGACGATAGAGTGAGTGAATCAATGGGAAAGTTGTAGTACAAGGAGAGAGAGAGAGAGAGAGAGAGAGAGAGAGAGAGAGAGAGAGAGAGAGAGAGAGAGAGATTTGTGATTTGCATTGGGTTGAATTCGTTAGTATTCGTTATGATGGCAAATACATATGTGATACACAATTGAATTGAAAAGTTTGTCACTACATCTTTGGTATATCCAATTTGTACTCTACTCTTCAGATCCACTTTTGCCTGAAGGGGTGCTTTTGTATTCTTTAAATTCAAACTAACTCTAGAAAAAATCAAATAATAGATAGAAATGCAAGTATTATAAAGTAAGGCAATGCCTACTATAAGTTTATGCATTCTCTTTTGCGTTTAAATAAGATTAAATACAAGTGAAGTTTCTGAATTCAAGATATCATTTAATGTCAAACAAATTTGAAATTTATATTTCAATATTTCGTTTTTTCATAAATTCAATTTTAAACATAGAAAATTGACAAATAGCTATTGATTTAATGAGTTTAGTTATACTTAAAATGTGTTTCAATTATTATCTTTTAGACACTCGAATCAATGCCAATCAACACACTTTTGCAATGATAGAAGTGATAGAAAAGTTATCCAAAACATTTTAGTTTAGCTCTTTAGCTCTTAGCTCTTAGCTCTTAGCTCTTAGCTCTTAGCTCTTTTAATTAAGGTTATTTAATAATACAGTATATAGTTTTAATTATAAAATATTTTTATTAATAAATGACAATTGATTTGATGTTTCCATTTTATGGTTAAATGAAATAAAACAAATTTTTTAAAAGTTTAGAAAAAATAATTCAATATTTTTCCTTTACAGGTAAGCAAAGCTCGACTTAATATAAAATTATCGAATGATTCGAAATAATGATACTGATTGACAATTGTTTCCAAAGTAAGTCATTGTTACCAATAATCACATAATTGACAGTAAAAACAGTTAAAAATTATTAAAACAATATAAATGATAATATCTGTAAAGCTCTAATAATTAATAGGCTCCAATCATAGTAAGGCTCTAATAACATTTAATTAAAATCTATTTCAATGCCAAAAAATATATTTAAGATATAAAACAGTAATAAATATAATTTTTTTTATATCAATTTAATTTATTTATTTAAAACTTCATAAAATGCAAGAAACCAATGAAATCGTGAAATAATTACCAAAATTTGTAAAACCTGATACTTAATGAACTAAAAATATATAACAAGAATATTCTTACAATTTAACAGAAAAAAGTTAACTAATTTTTATAGGCGTTTATTTGTTAACATACAAGGGATTTCTATTGTGAGTACTCACTAGTAACTCATTTTCCTAGAAATAGCTTTGTTCTTTATTTTTCACGCCCAGTGATGACCGACACGCGGCACGCGTGCCAATTCTGTCACAGCAAGTGTCGCGAATAGGTACGCGAACACTTTATAAACTTAGTAAAGATATGGTACTCGAAATATTAAAAATAATATTTTAAGAATAAGGGGTAATTTATTTTTCAGAGAATTTGTTATAAATGTTATTAAACTAGCAAATATTTTAACTTTTTACATTGATAATAGTTTATGGGTTAATCAACTGTGAATTTTACTAATTAGCATAGATTAGACGAGTTAGCTTAAGTAATGTGACTTAGCTTATGGGCCTTATTGAATCTTTACAGAACTTATATTAGAAACTTAATAGATCTAAAATTTACTTTATCTTAAATTTATATTATAAATCTTATTATTAAATTTATACATGCTACACAAAATGAAACAGACTTAATACAACTGTCTGATTCATTAATTGAAGCAAATCAAGATTTTATCCTGCGTAATTTTGAGGCATACGGTTATGCAAGCAATCAGAGATGGGGAAGGAGATATAGCAAAAATACCCTCCACTTATTTTGCGGCGAAAATTTTAAAAGCAATAAAATGAGAAGGTACCCCTACAAAAAGTTGTATATTTTTCTAAAATTATACTTCCCCTGAGGAAAAATTACGGCAAAATCTGCCATTTTACCCACCCCCCCCCCTTTATTTGCCCATCACTGGCACGCAATGCAATATTTTTAGTAAAAATGACCCTATACATAAATGAGTTGGGCATCACTGTTTATCCTAAAATACGTACTAAAGTAAGATTAAAGTGCATTCATATGCTATACATTTTTTTTGAATTAAGTATAAAATTATGATTTTTTGGACACTTTAATTTGATAAATAGGTTGCTATACTTTTGCTGTATTCAGAAAACAAAATGAATTTTTGGAAAGAAATAGAAAATAATTATGTTAAATGAATTGGCATCTTATTAGGCTTTAGAGGTTTGTTAGTATAATTGGAGTTATCTTAAAATTCTATACTTAAGTTTATGGAATCTTTAAGTTGAGAAGAAGTTTAAGATGAATCAACCAATTCAGCTTTGGATTAGGATTTTAAAAGATAGAAATGGCTGTACATTAATTATTATATTAATGTGAATTGCATACATGCGCTCTTTCCTTTTATATTATTATCATTCATTACATTTAATAATTCATCAATCATTGAGTATGAGATGAGTTGACTGTCCACCCATTCATTCAACACTGATGTCCACTACAATAACATTTAATATACTTACTTAATAGATATCGTTATTAACCTTCCGAATGATAAGAGAATGCATACTCAACAAAACACTGCATTATTCAAATGTGTGCCTCGTCTCTCTCTCTCTCTCTCTCTCTCTCTCTCTCTCTCTCTCTCTCTGACTCTCTTTCTCTCTCTATTTCCATCTCATTTCATGTGATGACTCATTCGGGAGTGATTTGTGATTTGCATTATTACCATTTCTAGAATAATAGACACAATATATGTTTGCCTTTTATTTGCAAAATTTATTTACTTTTTTGATTATATACCTGTCGACTAAATTATTGTTTATATCTCAATAATATAAAAGTGTCAGAACTAGTCAATCATTTCTTACATACATTATTTGAAAAGTATAGAACAACTTAATAGAAAACTTTAAAACTTTAATATGATATACTTGTATAAACTGAAACTTTGAAACTTCAATAATATTTTTATAATTCAAATCAAATTTCCATTCATAACAAATTAAAGTCTTGTCTGACATTTTATTAGGCGTAATCAGTATTGTAAGAAAGTTTAGCTTTTATTACAACAAATAGAAATATTTAGCTTTAAGCAGTGCATCACTAAAAGTGCAATATTCTTATTACTGATGTCTTAGTATAGCATTATTATGACATTGTATTTTTGTATCTATTTTGCTCTCAATTGCATCTTCTCTACCATTTATTCAACACCTGTCGCTTCGACCAAATTTATGAGAGCAAAAAAGTTGTGTTGCATTGACCACTACTAATACTATATATTCTCAAATATAATATAAGAGCCAAAAATAATTGCTAACAATACAAAAACTAACTAAAAAACTGATATTAGTATTTGATTTGAAAAGGTATTATCGAATTTGACTGAATTTTGAGTTTTCTCTCTTTATTGAATTAGACCTCCAAAGTTGTCGATATAATAATTGTGGGAATGATTTCTTTTTGTGAATGGTCTAGAATTATGCATAAACATGAGTTATGTGTGAAATGGCATGAGTGGGATCTGCGACAGGAAAACTCAAATTGTAGTTTTTCAACTTTAAATTATCACATGAGATGTTTCATGATTACCATAACTGTCAATCAGTGATCGTATGCACAATTCAATAAGCTTTCGTGTGTGTGAAAGCATATGACTCTCATTTTAGCTTATTATTTAACATTCGCCATACAATGCGAGTCGCTTTCATTTCAATTTTCAAATATATTTCCCTTAATATGCTTTACAATTCATCGATTAATATATTTTATATTTTGATTAAAACCAAAAAATTATTTATTTTTCGCACTATTAATTAATATCTTGTGATATGTTTTTTAATTTACTAGAATTAAAGTCCCATAAAGTTGATGTCCTCACAAATTATTGGAATGCCTTTTATTATAAATTGTGAGAATCATCACAACAAAACGCATCAATGAATTACATTCACAAATTTTGTTAATCTTAAGTTTGCATTTTGTAGTTTTAATGCCAAAAAATTGTTTCTCTGACTTATTTGATTGTAAAAAAGTTGTCCAATTGTCGCTTCACTGATTGAGCATTGAGATGGTTATTAATGAAAGTATAACAAAATACAAATTAAACACAAATATTCATTATAGCAATAAATTTGCTACCGTATAGGGTTTCGCAACACTTTTTTGTTGTTTCATAGTTTTCGATTGTTTTCGCATGACTGGCAGTGAGAGAAACATATTTTGTCCAAACAAAAAACATCAACTAAACACTCAACCAAAAGATATGCCTTAGACTGCATTATGTCATAGCATTGGCCCTAAAACCTGAACGCTTTGTCTAAGTGTCAAAATACAAAAAACAAAATTAGCCATTAGATGATATTGCAGTCTGGCCACTACCAATTTAGCTGTATTTGCCTTCTTTTCATTGCTTTTCATCGAAAATCAACAATGACTGAGCTCTTCACATATTTCTAAAGCAGAGGTCACTTTAAATTTGTTATTCAATTAGAATTTCTAATAAACAAAAATATTTAATTCTAATTCATTTAAATACGAAACACGCCTTTTTCAATACATTTGCAAAATTCAAATAGTAATTTATAAATTCAAAACTTAAATATTTAAAAATAAGTATAATATAAGACATTAAATTATACAAATACAGTATTATATTATCAAATGCTATAACAGGTAACATAAACCTTATGCTTTTAAAGTCAAGCCTTCTAGGAAAATATTCAAATGAGGTCTCATTATAAAAAATCGATTATTTAAAAAGGCATTTGCATCTTCCCCTTTCGTATAACTCCATCCACTCTTTTATCACTAAAAAGCAGAGTTTTGCATCTGCGCCAACATAAGTGTCGATTCCTATCCAAAAACTTTTATATATGGGTTATATAATATATATTTTGTGAGTTAATATCGAGCCTTAAACTGGTATAGCAGAGCGGCAATGGCTTCCTTTGATTGGAAGTACTGTTGGCATAATGATCTGCCCATATTCCTATCCATAAGGCATTACCATTGCATTGATGCGATCGCCAAGTTTGCCTTTCATGCGGCAGCAGCTTCACAGTCAGTCACTTACATTCTCTCACTTGTAGTACATCTCAGTCTCAACTGCTCTCTATCTCTCACAGTCTCTCACAGTCTCTCTCACTCTTATTCAACTGCCATAAACTACAATTGAATGTCCAAATAGTGTGCAAAAAAGAGCTCTTCACTCAATGCTAATAATTTTAACCGCACTTTTATAAGTTAAACTCATACTGGATTTGAGTAAAATTATTATAAACTTTTTTAAAATTTGTGAATATCTATTAGAAAAATGTAGGAAAAAATATTATAACTGTTCATGAATTGATCATAATTGTTCACAGAATTGATCACTACCTCAATTAAGTCAATGCCTTAAAGCTATTCAAAAGTTCCTAAATTACTTTCGGAATTAAATTTCGAATAAACGGCTGGTATTAAAGTTCCTAATATTAAATTAAACTATTTGTCTGCGATCTTTTCGGGTAAATATATTCAACGTTCTTATTAATAATTGAGAAGTTAGTAATTAAGTAGATTATAGTAAATTGAAAATAATACTAAGGATTTGTGCAATTAATATTAATTTGAAAATACATGAGTTTTCTGGCATTTCTTCGAGTGCAATAACATTAAATCTGTTTGTTTGAAAAGTTTTGAAAAAGTTTTCCGATATATTTGTTTGTAAAAATTTATTCCGGTGTCTATTTAAGTGATAAAAACTTTGACTCTACCTCTTATATCAATTGATTTGAGCGACTGATTATCATTTAGGAGTGTTGATGATCTAATGCATCACTGATGACATTTGATGGCAAATTTTGCAATATATATCTCTGGCGAAGAATGCACTGACCGAAACTCGTTAATGATTTTTTATGTTATCGTCCATTTGTGTGAACGTAATGAACAAAATAGACTTTAATTTGCTATCGAGCCTATCAATTGACTTACTTTAACTTCAGTGCAATAACTATCGTGGTATTGACCTCTAATCAAGACATGGACAGCGTTAATGTAAATACTAATTCATTACTGCCTTTGTTATGGGCGAGCAAACTGGGCGCTCGACCTAACTCTGGCATCTCAGGTCCCTTCTCGTGGTCCGTCAATGACTTTCCTCAAACACCATTCAAATTACTTGGAAATGAACAAAACAATGCTATTTTAAATGGAAAATTGTCGGTCTATTCTGAAAATGATGAAAATAAGTTTTCTTATTTACAGCGAATCACTCCTTCAGGTAAATCAATCCATATCTATATATCCATATATGTCTTGCATTAATTATTCTCTATCAAAATCAATCGCATGTCAAATTGCATTCTTTATAAAACTCAAAAGTTTTTTACTCTTTTTTTAATCAAATCAAATAAAATTTATTTCTAAAAATATTTATATAAAAGTTCTCTTTGAAAGTTCTCAGGAAATTAGTTTTATAATAAAATAGATTTTAATTATTTTAATAGTATCTAAGCTTCTATTTGTTAATAATTACGTCGTCACATATGATTAATATCATTGTCAACTACAGAGAAACTTGAATGTCAGATATTTAGTTGACAACTACTTTCCCGATTCATGAATAGGCGATTACTAAATGGCATATAAAGTATATGATAACTTGATTATAATAACAAATATCTGCTTTATATTATACAAGAAAAACATTGTATGAATTTGCGTAGAAGTCACTTATCCAATATATTCACACATTTTTCTTCACTCCATAACTTTTACTATATTTAAGCATTTTTTTGCACTTAAAAAGTTGAAAGCATTACAATCCTCGTCTCTTGGGCTCAACAGTTCGTCCATATAATCATATAATTTTTTATATTCTTAACTTTACACTCAAAAAGTTCCGATTGCTGTCCGAGTATTCACGAGAATATTTATACAGAATATAGTTTCGTTTATACAGTTTATAAAAGATTTAAAAAGGAATACAAGTGAAAATATTGAACAGCTATACTATTAAATTTGATGGTCAACTTAGATTATCATTTGAACATACATTAAAACTGAATCAATTGTGTTTTTATGTAAAATAATCAAATTAAAATAGAATAATGAATATGTTTTTGGAACAGTTTTAGTAGTTGATGAATATATAGTGATAACGATAGTTGACTGTATATACCTTTCCCGAATGTATTGCATATTCCTTTTATTCACTGCTTTACTATGAATGAGATGAGAGATGTGCGAAAACAAAGCATACTTTCATTTTGACCAAAGTAAGTGTCTTTTCACCTTAAAGGCATTGAATTGGTCGACGCAAACGAAAATATACTTTGGATGCGATTCAAAACTTTTCTACTCATTGTTGCTTTGCTGACACTGCGATGCGAATTGTGATCAGTTGTCCGAATATGTTATCCAATATTTTATACCTCAAAGGCGTACAGAAAGCAAAAGACTGTACTAAGAAAAAAGCAAAGTGGCATTTAGTAATAATGTATATTTATGTTTTGAATAAAATTTTGCGACACCTTTTCTAATATTTTATGAAAGTTCGGAAATTTGATTTTTAAAATGTGGAAAAAGTGAATTCGCAATGTATTTTCATTTCGCTAAAGTTACTTTATATTTCACTTATATTCAACATATGCAATAATACACCATTTTATGGTGAAATTTATTTTAGAAGTTTATTAGAATTTATTTTATGTCCATTCATATCAATTGGAATGAAAATAAATGTCAAAAGTGTTTATATTAGTATAAAAGTTAGATAATATAATTTCTAAAAATTCAAATCTTTAAACACTCAGCCAATCTCAAAATTAGACTTTCATATTTCCAAACCTTCTTAAAGGCTTATGAGTTTATAAATTATTTTGTCTCAAATCATTTTAATGACAAAGTTAGAAATGGATTCAATATTTGGAAAATACGAAAACATGCGATTCGCTTATAAATTATTGATCGCTTTTCATAATCTATTTAATTATAAATGATATTCAACTCTTTTTCTATACTAAATTATTAAATTACATTATATGGATATACAGTAGTAATTATGAATATTTATAAATATTGAATATACCGAATCTCGAAAATTTATAAAAAAAAGATTAAATTCACTATATTTATTGTACTTAACAATAATTTTGGTCGAACTATGTTTGAAATAATAAATATAAGCCCTATAATTATATTAATAATATATAATATTAATACATAAATATAGTTGAATTTCTCATTAAAAAGAAGTACATTCTAACTTTATTAACTTATATTAACTTTATATTAATAAGTAATAATAAAGCTTGAAATTTTATCTAAATTTATAAATCTATTCAATAACACCAATACGTTATACCTAAATTTGGTAAAATTGATTTAAAGCATGAATTAATAAATGTTGATGATATTATGTCTGGCCCAGCGGCGCAGCCAAGGGGGCTACCAGCAAGGGCGGAGGAAGGTCTAAAAAGTGGTCAGGCTAACAAAATTTAGTCTAATTTTAATTTTTCATTAAATTTAAGGGTTATATGCAATTAACCAAATATTAGTCTATAATTTCAAATGCTTGCTTTCGATTTGTGTGTTCAAACACAAAATCTCCAATTATATTTGTTTCCATGCATTGTATTTGCTTATATAATAAAATTT
>JAUJYU010000011.1:0-30927 GCA_033995675.1 Nothrus silvestris
ATATACATATACTGCACAGCATATACAGTATGTTAGAAGTTATAACTTATATCAAAGAAATTAAAGCTGTAAGACTTATCTTACCAGGTCTTATTTAATTAGTTTTGATGTTCTCATTAATTGTTGTTTTTTCCTGCATTTGTATTTTGTTCGGCATTCGCTCGCATTTAAAGCAATGCAATGACAAAACAAAGAGTATCCTTAATAATATGCAATTAAAGCTAAGAAAAGCACCTGATATTTGATAGGAAACCTCAACTAAGTATGAATTTTCCTTGACCTGCAAAAACAGCTAAAACTAAAGGCAGGTGAACTACAATACAAATTTGACGCAAACAACATGTTGCAAATGCCTAAAACTTCACTCAAAAAGTTAGCCAAACTGTTAATACGTGCATATGATCTCGGCTAAAAATTGTCTGTTATTTTTAAAGCTACTGATTATCATATAGTTAATTATATATGTATTTATACTACATTATACAGTATTAATGGAGAAATGGTTTTTTATTTGATATAAATTCTTTTTTAATTGATTTCTCCAAAAAAACTCATTGAGAAGAAGCTAAGAAGCGAAAAACCTTAAGAAGCTATGATGGAAGTTCATTCTGCAATGTTGCATTTTGTACATTATATTTAAAGCTTTTATAGAAAACATGATATGGAAACATCAAATAGATTTGGAAACATTTACTAACTTATGAAATTAGCTATGTAGTTGTGTATGAACTTATGTAGTTATAATTTTAGTTCTTTTTATCTACAAATTGTAAAAAATGCTGAATTTCCACTGCGATAGCAGTAGTAAATTTTCGAAATTAATTATATAAATGAGAATATAATATGAGATTTTAAAAATATCACTTTTCTTGCCATAGCTGAATGTCTCCATAAGTTTACTAACTTTCAAAGTTACAGTTTATAAAATTAATTTCAAAAAGTAAAATAAGCTTTTTTAATTAATTTTTCGTTTAATCTTTCTTTAAAATATTGAAAACAACTTGTTTAAAACAATTTTTAAGTGAGAATTTAAATTTTATTTATCAATCTGAAGCAATAATTTTTATCATTTATGATTTAGTATTTAGGATATCTATAATAAGTAACTTAGTTTTTTATTTTAGCTGTTATTATATTATATTATATTAGGTTAAAATTCTCGAATAAACATAAAAAGCAGAGTGACTTATATTTTTTATAGTATATTATTAAGTTCATGGCTTAAGTTGTTATATTATGCATATATAAGTGAAACGCTTGTCATGAAGTCATGCTTAACCACGTGTGGTTGGCGTGTGTCAAATTTTAAATGCCTTTTGGGCTTTATTTCCTTTTTTTGCAAAATGCCTTAAACACCAAAACACCAATATTAAGCGCCGACAAAATTTAACTGCAGTTATAAGACTTCCTCCAAAAATTAAGCATTTAACATAATGTGCAACTTTGTTATTCATGCCATCCATAGCTACTACTAGACAGAGAAAGTTTTAAGTTCTTGTTGTCTGCCTTACGGTAAAAAAACAAGTAAACAAGCCATCCATCTGTTATGAATGTTGAGCCGAGAAATGCTCTTTTTCACTAAATTGCACTGAATTTGAATTTGTGAAACTTGTTGATTAATCAACCATTGAAAACAGTTACGAGTTTCAAGATTGGGCACAAGCCATCTGCTGTCAAATTGTTATCTTTACATTTCAAACCTGTTGCACCTCTTTTCTAAAAAAAGTTATTTAATTGCTTCAAACCTTAGAATTATAAACTCAATGTAATACTTAATTAAATGGTAGGAACAGATCAAAGCTCTGCCATTTCATAGTTTTGAGTTTCCCAACTTTTTATTTAATAATTTTCAAAAAATTATTAATTTAATCCTTATTAAAACATAATATTATTTAAATTATAAATTTTAGATTAACTTTACAACCATGAATCAATGATGAAAATATATTTTTCTACTTTTTTTTAATATTCATATTAATTAAACAAAACAACGAAAAGCATAAAAAAAGAATTATAATGAAATTTTATCTAACACATATTATATAGTTTTTAAATCTCTGTCTGCATTAAAAGCTAATTAATTAGATGTATTTTCTCAGTAACATTAATAACATTAAGTCTCAGGTTAAGTAGTGATCTCTCTTTGTTTATTTGAATTTACTTTAGCATATTATACGTTTTGAAAACTAATTTTGTAAATTTTTTTACTGTAATTGTGAGCTTTGTTTATAGTGAAGATAGTGTTTATAGTGTTTATATACAGATACAAATTAAGATATTGTTAGCAAACCAATGCTTTTAAAATCATACTGTATAGTTAGATTTGCACGTTATCGGTCATTATAAATTCAGAGGTCATATTCGATAGCAAAAATATAAAAAAATTTCTATCAAAAGTTATACAATTAATAATTAAGTTTATCTCGATATCGCCGTTCAAATACATAATCATTTGCATAGGAGGTTTTCAGAGCCCAAACTGTGTCTTTGAGTCTTGAATATCACTTTACAAAAGTTTACTAAAAAATCTTTCGGCGTTCAAACTATTGGTAGCGATACATAAGTATTCAATCGCAATGACTGATAGCAATGGATAGATATTAATAGAACTTAACCAATACTGAAGAGCTTCGATATGATTGTTGTCTGGAATATCACTAATAATATAAGAATTAAATTCAAATTTCAGATCATTGAGATTTTGTGATTGAATTGAGTGATTGAAAAAACAGAGTAGAATTCAAAATCTTTAGGCATTTGAGATTTCAAAAAGGGTTCATAAAGTTTTGAAACTAACTCATTTTTAATTAGCCCTAAAGCACTACTATTAATTAATTACAATTATGAATATTTAATGTTTATTTCACTTTATTTAATTAAATACTCAAAACAATAACTTTCTTCATATTTAAAAAAATAGTCATTAGAGTTGATCATTTCTAACTGTTCATCACTTCATATGCATTTATTTGATATTCAATGAACGCTTTGATTAGAATTTAAAGGAAGAACTTCCCTAAAAAACTCAAAAATTCGGTCAAATTCGGTCAACTGTTGCATTTGACCGAAATAATTTTTGAAAATTCGGCGGTCATATTCGATCAAATTCGGTCTGTGACCAAAATGATACACCTCTATGTATAGTAAAGGTGCATTGCTTAAATTCATAATATATTTGGTCTTTATTTTAAAAAGTTAAATTTAATTAGCAACACTTTCTTAAATGGTTAGGTTAGGTCTATTAATTTAGAAATAATGATTTTACAATTATCACAACTGTTGTTCGTTATAATAATAAACGAACTTAATTTTCTTATACTTAAAGGAATTGTCTGATAATATTGAAAAAAGAACATAATGAAGGCTCTGATTGTGATCACTTTGCAAACTAAGCAATAAGCATAAGCTATTAAAAATGAAGATCAATGTGTCAGTAATGTGAAAATTTATAGCAAGCGAAGTAATTAGTTGTTCATTCTTTTGTTAAGAGAAACTAACATTAATTAAGTTAATTTTAGAGTAAAATCATTAAAATGTAAACTCCTGTTCCGAACTCAACTACCATACCATACCATACTATTTATAGTGCAATATTAGCATTAATTCGCTAAAAACATGTAACGATCGATGTTGTGCTCTGGCATACTATAAAGGCAGGTGTCTTGTAGTCGGCCATAAACGGCAGTTATTTTAGTTAATAACAAAAGAGAAGGGAAACTACATGAATGGTGTAATATTGTTTGATGGCCTCAAGCAAACCGTGATTGAGATAACGGTTGGACAGTATATTATATTCATAGAGCAAAGTTTCACGCACTAAAGCTCTTTATTGATCGCGATTGCTCTTTAAGATAAGATAACTATAAATTTAAGAATTAGATGATACACATTATACACACAATTTAGAAAATAGCGAATTAACTGTTTCGATGATTAGTTATTTTGAACAAAAAAAAGTAAGTTTGCCATTAGATTTGTTGGTCATTCATCCAAATCAAGGCTGAAACAGAACCGGATGCATATGGAGCAAGTGTGGGATCACTAGCATCACAAACTTATGCCAATATTGTGCGAACATATTAGAATACAATGAATATACAGTGCAGTCCTATACTGTAAATATATTAGCTCTTTATTCATGCAGATGTTGATGGGGTGCAGTTGAGGGCACAATTACTGGCTCTAAAATGATTCGGCGCGTGCCGTAGTAATGAAGCATCTTTCTGTGTGCAACTTGTACTTTTTCTAACGCATTGCGATCCCTCTCTTTTGTTAATTTTAGACAATCTGCTAGTTTATCGTTTAGAAAGTGCATTTCATTACAATGGACTCAATAACGGCATTCATCTAAAGCAGGAATGCATCTGTGGTGACGTTGGTATATATTGAGAGCAAGTTTGGCCATGTCTGGTATGGTTGATCATAATGCACCCGCTCCTTGTTATTCTGCTAAAGTTAGTGCAAACTCTAAGCTTAAAACGAGGCAATAGAAATCGCGCGTGCGATCACGTACTAGAATGAGAGTCGCGTGCCTGAACGCACCTGCGATTAGAGGGCTTCGTATAGCCTTAGCCTTAGTAACAAAAGTACAGCTGCTTTGTATGCTTTATGCCATAGCATTGACAGTTCAGAGCAGGTGAGAGAGCACGTCAGTCAACGAAGCTTATGGTAAATAGAATAAAAAGTGGTCGAACCACGTTTTAGGCAATTCCGTCGTCGGTAATGCATCCGTTCGGTTGTGTGGTATTGTATTTTGCGGAATATGACATCAGGCCTTCAATAATAACTAGTAGGAAGTGGAACAATACTTTAATAAATTAACGACATGTGCCTTTCCATGATATTTGAGCTTTTAAATTATGAACAACTATTTGCAATATTTTTTTCTGTATTAGTAGTGTAGATGATATGTGTAGTCAAACATACCCTGAATAGCTTTTTCTGCATAATATTTGAATCTTTTATCTTTTCCTCCCATGTAATTACATTATCCTATTGTCTATTCGATGAGCTAAAGCATAATATATAATGACTTCAAAAAATGTATTTCGGATGCATCACGACTGGCATCAAGTAATTAGGGCGATATGACTAGACGTGAGCTTTTATGTTTTAAGCCTACATTCTCTTCACTTGTTTATAAAATTTGATTTATTTTCATTACGATATCACGCTTTTCAAGAAAGTGTGAGGAGGTTTAGATCCATTTTCATCTATTTATTATTATTTTGAGATTCAAGGCAACAACTTTTGTATGAGTTAAAGCATTTACCTAAAGATGCACCTGGTATTGAAGCTGCACTGACATGCTAGACATCATAGCTATCATAGCTATCATATAATAATAATAATAATAATTGAATACAGAATAAGAAGCAAAAAGTTTTCACCTGGTTTTAGATATTAGACTTCACTTTATGAGAAGTAAGTAAAACACGTGCCCGTAAATGAATCGTAAGGAACTGCAGCCACGCTTCCGATCGTGACATATGGAACCAGTGCTTCACTATCGGCTCTTTTCTCTCTCTTTAACAACAAAGAGAAACCACCATAACTTGTGCTGTTTATGTGCATTGGAAATTCTTATCACAAGTACGTGCAATCTCATGGCGCGTGCAGCTGTAGGCCATACCTTTTTCTTTAACTTCAGGTTCTGTTCAATTGTTCGACTTTTAAAATTGCATCGCTTTTGGCGGACAGGACTTGGCTTTGCTGTGGCTGAGGCTCAGCTCAAAACCACCTGTCATTACATAGACTCCAAAGCTAAGGAATTGGGCTTCATTTGAGGCAAAGATTAGGACTTTTAAAAAGAAATATTGATTGGAGTGTTTTAGGTCGTAAGCAACAACCACTTTTCAGAGTTATTTTGTTTTTTAAATATTGTAATCCAGCAATACCTTCAACGATGTCCTAATTGGTGGTTTATGCGCCTGTAAATCATGCTCTGCTGCGCATTCGCTAACATTATCTTCAGCCCAACCCTATTATGTTAGAATTGCACGCTATATAAATATTTTTAAAATAGATTTTAAATTTTCACAAAAAACGTTGACTAATTTTGAAACAAATTTGGTTTTGCCACGCATTTCACAATTATCATAAATTGTTAGATTATTAGAGAATAGATTGCATACAAGAATACATTGCATACAAGAATACATTGCATACAAGAAGGCATCGCATAGTATAAGAAGTAGTGTTTTTGGTTTAGATCACTAATAGTAGTGTACAAAAAATGGGAATAACCCTAAAAGTTGTTTCACGTTATGTTTTGCTCGAAGCGCGTTCTGATAAATAAGGTGGCGGTGGAAGAGGAAAACGCGTGTCAGCTAACGAACACACCATTGCTTTGGGGGAGAAAATTGTTTGCAAAGGAACATACGGTTGAAAAGTGTGGTAAAAGAGATGCGCTTTGCATTTTAACAAGTTTCAAATGCTAAGAAATTTGAAGCATCCATTTGACGACCACCTGTTGCCCGCACGCGCCGACATGACGGAGGCCTGTCTGTGACTCGAATATTTAATTTGCAAAATATCATAATGTAATTCAATGAAAATTTCAAACTGCAGGTTAAAAGAATAAATACATTTGTTTGTCTCTAGTTTTTATTACTTCTCTGAATCTTGAATCGTATATAATGTTGATAGCTTTCAAGTCGGCCTCGTTTTTGCAAACATTTTCACCCCTGCCGTGACATTAAGTAGTTTCACAATCTTATAGCAGAAGCTATGCAGCAATTTTTTTAAATGATTTGACTCTAACTAATGACGATAATAGAAGAGCCTTTAGGACTAACTTTGCTAACTTTGCTAACTCTGCTAACTTTGCTAACTTTGCTAACTTTTCAGTACTCAATGCCTTGGATGCCTTCAATGCGTTCAATCCCTTGAACACCTGACATAAAAAAGTAATGGTAAAAGAAATGAGGGGCACAGCTCCCAGGGGCAGGTTATTCATAAAACATTAAAAACAAAGGTTCGTTTTATGATTTAAGTTGAATTTGGTGGAGTTGCGTTTGGTGGACATTAAGAGGTGATTACCCTTGACCTCACATTCACACATACAAACACTCATTTCAACATTAATGTTATGGATATTCGGAAATAGGTCTATTGCCCTTTCAATTGCTTTTTCAGTTGTTCTTTTCTTTGTCCTCTACCTCTTATATACTATAACCACAAGTTATTGAACCATTAATATCCGGATAGGACTTTATCTTCGACAATGGGGTCTTCAAATATTGGGTAAAACAGGTGAACAGCTTTGAACGGAAGACCTTAGAAGTCTTTTTCTGAAGAAAAACTTATTTTTTCCAATTTTTTAAAGGAGGAAATGATTATGAATTTAAGTGAAAAATAATTAATGCCGACAATTGAATGGTCGCACTCTTTCTAATAGTGGAAGTCCTTGATGTACAACAGGTGAACCCTTTTGAAACCAGTTAGAGTTATGTCCGAGTTTTAAATCTTATAGACATGAAAAGCTTGAACAGTATAGAGGCATAGAGGGAGGTCCACTTGTGAGTTATGCTGACAATATAGTAAAGTGTTTTTCTAGTAATTCTTATGTTAGATGTTAGAAATCGATCTCACATTCAAACTATCCATTCAACTCACCCTAAGTTGGACTTTACAAGGAGGGGTAAGCAGGTGTTGCACCTTTTTTTAAGCATTCAAATTCTTTAGCATTCCCTTATTTCTTGTTGTGAACCTCTGAAAACCTCAAATCTTAAAGCAGGTAAACTTTTCTCTCGTTTTACTCTTTTGTCCTTCAAGACTGTCTTCATCTAAATAGTATTGTTCGATGTCCTGCCTCTGCCTCACTGTGACCCTGGACTCACTGTTCAGGCAATTCTATTGTTAGCTATAAGTTACTCTTCCGTTCGTCTTTAGTTATATCAAGAATGCAATACACCTTACATTGGCTGACATAGACATCCACTATTTATACTGCATTTGTCGACGAACATCACTTCAATGTATGTCTCTTTGGGACTAAAAATTCAAATAAATCTTAAGGAAGTAATTTGGTTAATGCACCTTCTCTTAAACTGCCATATGTTGCGAAATATCGTTTCAACGCCAGGAAATAATCTTAACTTTACGTTTAGGTTTTCAACGGAATATGGGATTAAAAGGAGAAGAATTCAAATAAGATTGCCTCTAGTTTTATAATAAATTTCTTCACCCATTTTTAGAAATAGCACAAATAGCATACTGTGAGCTCCATTTAAACATTTTCACATTTAACGTTCATCTCAAAAATTTAAAATAAGATAATAAATTGCAATAATAAAATGCTTATGTATGGCATAACTTTAATTCGAGTTTCATAATTCACTTCAGACAGTGAAGAGCTGGAAAAGCATTATTTGTGTGCTTTTAGAGGTTTAGAGGCCAAACCAAGTTAACATTCACTGAAAGATCTTCAGTATTTCATGTCCACTGTTGTCCGCCTTCTCTCTTTTTAAAAATTTCAGTTGAAAATTGAACGCATTGTCGTGTAAATCACTTGCAAAACGTATTTCACTTTATAGTATGCAAAGAATGGGAGGGACTCTTAGGTATGTATTTCTTCGACAAAGAATCTAAATTCCATTCAAAAAAGCATAGCAGGTTCTCTATTTTCACGACAGCCTCACTTAGGAATGCCAACGAAAAACATGATCGCATATAGTACTCAATTTTCAACATAAGGGTAGTTGCATTTTATGGCATCAATCGTTACTTTATATCTATACTTCTTTATACTTTATAAAGAAGTATACATTCTTTTATCGCAAAATCTTAACTTATGCTAATATTAAGAATAACAATAATACAGTTTTATATGTATTGAGAGAAAACTGTGTTCACAAAGTTACCAATGCTAATTTTAACAGAATTTTGATAATTTTAGAAAGTTTTATATTGTAATGAGTATGCTTAAACACTATATATATATACTCATAATAGTATTCTCACTTCTGAGATATTTTTAAAATAATCTATTTTAGAAATTCTTACTTTTGAAAAATGATTCAAATATTCAGAGAAAACACCTGTTCATCTGTTTTTGGTTAAAACGAAAAGTCTCTGTCAAGCCTTTGCCGGTCAGCTATCATTAGCCCCTAAACTATCTAAAGTCACCGCAACTGTTGGTAAGTTCACTACATGTACTATTGGAGAATTTAATAAGTGACACTTTTATTTTAAAGTTAGCTTAACAGTAAAAGCCTATAATACATATCGCTATATCAATAAATAATTAAACGTTGATACTATTAATATTTGAACGATATATTTAATCTTATTTTATTTAAATCTTGTTAAATAAGGAATATAACTATCTAATAGGATATCTTTAGTTGAATCAAATAAAGATTGCAGTTATCAAATGAATCGTTGATAAACAAAAATGTTGTAATTTTTTGTAGAGTAATCTTCATATAAATATTTCGTAAAATATTAGTGACTTTTAATTTTATTTTAGTATCTAGCCATCCCGAATTTTTTAAACATCTTCGGTACATTTTTTGAACATTAAAAATTTTTTATTAATGGTTTTAATTGTGTTTAAAAAGAATGAACGCATGTTTTTTCAACTTTTGTTTTCCTTTATTTATTTGCTATCAAATTGATTGGTAAGTTCTATATATTGAAGGTTGCAATAACTTTATAATTTAATTTTTGACAACTTTTCAACTTTTATAGCTCAACAAAGGTAAAGAGTTATCAGTCGTATTTACAGATATTAACTGAACAGATAAGTCTATAGTTGAGTTAAAAATGGCACTTATTAAATTCTCTAACAGTACATCTCTTAGCAAAGACAAGTGACCACTCCTTAACAAATAAAGCAAAAGTAAAGATTCATTGACCCCTTTTCGAATGGGTTCAAAAGAGAAAGTGAACGTAAATTTACTTCACAATTCGCTCAGTAAAGATAAATTTAAAGCCCTCTCACAGAGATTTAAAACAGAATGCATTCACTGTATTAGGTATTACTTCGAGCAAATGTAAGAAAGCATATCCAAGGCTGAAGTGTTTGCTGGCAAAGATCTAACACTGATGGCTAACGTTGAATACTTATTGTCGAGGATAGTGTTTTTGCCCATTCAAATGACTTGAATAGCTTAAGATGAATATTGATCACTTTTATAGTCATCATTTTGCTATATTTTTTATTATTTAGTTTATGACAAAATTTGAGGCGAATGAGACACGAGTAGACACCAAAAAATGATCAGACCATCTGTGCTTCAATTTATGAAGTAAACTCTTTGTAAGTTGAGTTCGATATGCTTTTTAATATACATAACTCAGTGTCAATAGAATGATGGATCCCCAAAGGGTTGAATACCGTTGAAAGGCAATAGAGCGAGGATGCCATCCATGTTATAAAAGAGTTTGGTATTCTGTGAGTGTAATAATGAGGAGCTATGAATTTATAAAACTTCCCACGGATTCTTTGAATGATGGCATCCAACGATCAATATAGTGGCATATATTATAATAATCAATGATTCACAATCTCGGCTCAAAAATTGGGGCTCAGCGGTCGCGCTAACATCGAAGAAAATGAAACGATCGCACTCACTTTTCAGATGTTCTAGAAATGAGAGTTTACCTCAAAGCAATCCATTACTTAAAGACTTTGCTATAAATTTATTATTTTATTTGAGCTCTAATTTTTATATCAGTTGATAAATATATTATATATACAGTAATACTGTACAATCAGTGTTTGATAAGCTCAGAAGTGCCATAAGTCTAACTTCTTTAATCATTCATTCATATTTTCTTTAATCATAATTCAATTAACCAAACTTATCGACTTTTTTGCCATTTTCTAAAGTTTTAGATCAAATCTTCATTTATATTACAAATTCTCACAATTAAATACTGAATTTGAGGACAGTTTTACTATTTAAAAACTACTTGAAAATAAGCTATAAGGCTACCTATTTTGTAAATATATTTATTTAAAAAGTTTCAAGTTTTTAAAAGCTATGATTTCTTTGTATTCAAAGTTTTAAGTCTCAAAGATACACATGTAGTAGTCAGATAAGTTAGATGTGTACTATGAATAAAAAAAGTAGACAAGGCATAAATTTTAAATATACAGTAATGTTAGTCTATTTTTTCTAGAATGAGAAATATTAACTACAATTTGACAATTGGCCCACACGCTCGCCACAAAGCACCAAAGCTCGAGTATTGAAAATAAATGCTTGTGCTCGAGCACCTTCTATTATTTGAAAACTTATGAAATTTATTTTTCATTTTAAAATTGTTGAAATTAATTGAATAAAACTTATTTAATAATGAAAGCTATATTAAATCCAAATTTATTAAGGAAAGTGTCCTTATCTCTAATTATGGTTGTAATGATATTGCACCTGCACTTACATTGTCTGATCTCCTCTATAATGTAATCGTTGAGACTTATTGCTGTTATCCCAACCCAATAGTGTCCCTTTTGTCATAGAAAATTTCATATCCCTTATGGAAGTTTCCCCTCCAATGTTAGTCAAGAGCAGCACTACTTTCATTAAAGTATATGCAGCTGTCATTCAAATAGAGGGGAAAATGAATACCTGCTCTGTGATTGGGCCGGATTTGAGTGAGTAGCGTGTGGTTGGGCCACAACTGAGTCTCGTCCACCTGCCCTGAATGCCGCTGGACTGCCAGCTCAGTCTCAGATACATATTACTCGCGCACTGCTCCTCATCTTCATTTGACAGACTGATCGCTCCAAAACGTGTTGCATCACTATTTGATACGAACAATACTATAACCGCTTTAGTGATCCTATAAAAAGCGATATTCAACTAATTTTACTTTAGTGCCAAACTTGTGAGCGTTTCATTTGTGTTCACAACTAAGTTGTCTTCAGTGCCAACAATGCCGCGTTCGTTCCTCATCAAGAAATCTTCGACTAAACTTATCAATAGTTCGCTTTCAACTAACAATAATACCTCTTATCAACCAAATGGATGTATAGATGAAGATGAAAATAGATTAACTCAACATAAGGACAATAAAAGCAAAAACATTGTTGACCTTTCTTATGGTAAGTCTGATTCAATTAAACTTTATTAAACTTTAAAGTCTGATTTGCATGTGTTTGAAATTAGACTACAACTGAAAAGTTGTTAACAGCTTTCAAATGGCAATGATTTTCAATGTTAGCCCATTATTGATAATTTAGTATTTTCTGACCTCAATTGTGAAGTACACTCTTTAAACTTGTCTGCCATAAGCTAAGCCCGCATTGAATAAGTTGTTTTCGTTGGACACAATTCATTAATAAATAATTAGACTAAAAGTTTTAACGAAGTGGAGGTAATTTCATAAACAAATATACGATAACTTAGTTATGATGTTCGTTACAGAGCTATCCCAAAGTTGCCAAAGTAATAGCTCACCACCACCTGCCTCACAGCTTAGCTCTGTTTTATAAATAAATACCACTTGAATAACACAATCAGAAGTGATGTCTAGCGCTCGAGTTTTGCGTGAGCACACTCTTGAATTTCTGATTCAGAACTACGAGCCGAGCGGTAACTTACTTTTGAATATTTCTTTCTAAAATAATACAATAAATGTTACTTAAATCAAAAATAATAATTTATACGAAAGATAAAATTTTACACACATAATGAATATGTTCTTTTTAAAGCTTGTAATGATAAATAAATGAAAACTTATTAAACAAGTTTGAACATTTTTTAGTAACTCGGAAAACTTATAATGTATTCAATGTTTGCCAATGTGGAGAATATGAGGCTCTAATATTTGTGCAGTTAGTTTTAGAATAAGCGCGAGCAAGAGTGTCGAGCGAGTGCATCACTGATAATAAGAGACAAACATAATATATAACAGAGCGTAGACTGAAAGACATGTACTGAATGACAGGTAAATCTTAGCAGCTGTCAGACACACTTCTTTAAACAAGGTGTGAAACACTGCCGAAAGCTGATCAACAAATTAATGATAACAACAGCTTCAATATATTAATACCTTATATCAAGCTATCTAAATATAATTCCTTTCTTATGATTAGACTATGATTGAAATATAAGTGCGTTACTGTACGCTTATTGTGTAATTCATATCATGTTTGTCACCTTTTTTTCTCAATTAGATAATTGATAAGCTATTAGATAATTGATAAGCTATTAGATAATTGATAAGCTTTTTCGCGATATTTATAATCGAAAGCAAAATATAGTTTAAATTTTATGTCAAGTTTTGAGTAAACAATAGTTAAGTTAAATATTAAGTTTAGATAATAACTCAAAGCTTACAATAATTGTAAGATTTATTATTTATAATTGGCTAATATTTAAGCAAAACAAATAAATAAAAATTAAGATATTATTTGATAAGTTGCGAACTGTTTCTAACAGTAAGTTTTATTTATAGACGGAAAGGGGGGTCCCTTTGATCTCAGCATCAAAACCAATTTACTCAAAGAAACCAATATTGCCATCAAAAATGGAATCAATAAGACTGAAAAGGCCAAAGAATTAAATATTTATAGTAATTCATACACTAATGCTCAATACCGCGACGCATCTCTGTTTAATCTACAGTCAGTGACAGCCGCCAAATGTATATCACCTCAAAATTATTCACCAAACGGTCAAATAAATGGTGACCTCACAAAACCAGCATTAATCCCATTGGAACCAATCAATGCCAGTCAACGTTTATCCCCATCATCGCCACAAAACATCTCTCGACACTTTCAAATGGCGCCTTACATGCCGTTCGGATTTGGCGGTTGTGCTAATTTTGGTTATAATGAAAACAAGAATTTAGTCACATCGCCATCACTTTACTATCAGTCAAGACATCTCGATTACCCCATATCTCCACCACAAACACCATTATTACGTTCAGAACGATTATCAAACACTAGTTATAATTCATCAATAGAGGCAACTCATCTTCCACGCCATACAGTTATATCTCCGGTGTCTGAATATAGACCACAGTATATGTCAAACTGGAACGAACAAATACCTCTTAAGACAACTACTGGTTCATTAGTGATATCATCTCCAACGCCAAGTTTGAACGGATCCGACGATTCTGGCAGAGGAAGTGTTCATTCTAGAGGTTCAGGCGTTTCAATGGAAAACTCATCCAAATATCACGAATCTATTAAAGTAGACAATAGGATCACCAAATCTCGTAAGACTACAAATGGATCGGATGGAAATGCGACGCGATATCATTGTACAGATTGTAATAAAAGCTATTCGACTTATAGCGGTTTATCAAAACACAGAGAGTTCCATTGCGCGACTCAGGCCAAGAAGGCTTTCAGTTGCAAACATTGCGACAAAGTTTATGTGTCTTTGGGAGCACTCAAAATGCATATAAGAACACATACTCTTCCGTGTAAATGCAAATTATGTGGTAAAGCATTTTCAAGGCCGTGGCTTTTGCAAGGTATGCACTTTTCATTGCACTTTCTTAAGAATATAATCAAAGCAAACATTAGTTAACAAATACTTTATAAATCTTTTAGGACACATCCGAACGCATACCGGGGAAAAGCCTTTCGCCTGTCAGTACTGCAGTCGTGCATTTGCCGATCGCTCTAATCTTAGAGCTCATCTTCAAACTCATTCTGATGTTAAAAAGTATAGCTGCAAAACATGCAGCAAAACATTTTCGCGGATGTCTTTATTGTTAAAACACGAAGACGGAGGTTGTAGTGGAAGTGCCAATAGATTACAATAGAGTTTTTTACACTAGTCTTATGAACGAAAAACTCCAATGTTTCTACAATTATAAACTTATATAAAGTTAGTTTTAATATAATATAAAAGACAACAATAATAATAGCAATTGTAGTAATAAATTGAAACACTTTCTGCACCAAAGAATGCTTAATACACATTACAAAACATTCACTTAAATTACATTTACATTTAGTTTATATTCAAGTGAATTCACGTGTGCCATCAATTTTGATATCAATAATATTAGTTAAAATTTTAATAATTTTAAGATTATATTATGTTTATTATTCTTATAACAACTATTATATATATGAGAAATACTTATAAATATGTATATTATATATATCATATACAATTATATTTCCAATACATTGTTCTATATCTTGACTTATTTTTTAAGAAAAAATCCAAAAGCATTTAACAGAAAACCATTAGAAGAGCAAAGCCTTCCAATTCTTGAAAGAGAATATATTTAGAAAAGAATTCGGCCTAAGGAAGCACCTGTCGTTAGGGTCACGAGTTTTGTGAGGCGCTGACCAGACTTATGTTGACTATTATAAGAGATCAACACTAGTATTTGGTGGAAGTAATAACTAAGTTGGAAACACTTTGAGTCAGTAAAAAGTTTTTACTAAAAACATGCTTGTATTAACATTCAAACATGTTTCGTCACATTCAAATTTAGTTTGCATTTCATCAAAAACATGTTAACTCACAAAAGATCTGTCAGTTCTTATTTGAGACGCAGAGTAGAGAAGAAAGTTAATGCCCACCAATTTTAAAAGCAGGTGTAATAAAGGCAAATATGATTGTGACAATGCTTGTTATAAGTTATTTGTTTAAATCTATTTGGCTTATTATGAGTGATTTCGATCATTTTGATTTAATTTTAATTAAATTTATATGTATTTCTAGTCGTTTTAGTTGATAAAAATGTATACAATCAAAGTATATTCATTTTATTTGCTGCTTTTATTTAATTGCATTCATTATTGAATTCATTTATGATTTGCTTTTAAAATAATTTTGTATACTTTTATTTTTTAATATATTATTTTATAAATTAACGATTCTCAATTCGGATCACTTGGATTTGCTCAATATTGTGAAATAATTTTGTATTTAATATTATTTACTTTGTATTACTGTATTTAATGAAAATTTATTAAAAAAAAATTTTTTTCAAAAGACATGTTAACTGAATTTCTAAAATATTTAACACAATATTAGTTGAAAATGAGTGAAACTGTTAAAAGTAGCCGTTTTAGCCTTCATTATATGATTAGCAAAGTATCGCAATATTAGTGATGCACCTGTCGGTGATGCAGCTGCTGGTCAAATAAATTATGAGATGGACGCTTATGAAAGGCGCCGACGAGTCACTCGCCAAAAGCACAGTGCTCAGCTCTCCTCTAATCGTACCACTTCTTGAGATCACTTTAGTTTCTATAAGAGGGAAAACTTCAGTGTCAAAGTCTAATAGAGTAATATTTAGCTTTAAATCTTTAAAAAAAAGTTTCTATTTAATTAGCATTTTTATAAATGAGTTTCAAATTAACGTAAGTTTATGTTGAATATAATCAGTCTGTAATTCAAAACTTGAATAGAAAAAAAGTATTTTAACTGAATCACAAATCTATCAGATGATCCAACTCAAAATATATAACATTTCTATACAATTCTATACAATAAAAAATTGTATTCATATAATATATTAATACAATTTCAACAAAATGAATGTAATAAATAATACTAAAAATAAAATTAATTTTTTTAATTTAAAGTTTGACAAACAAAAAATCTTTAAGGACAAAAATGTGACCAAATTTTCAATTTATTTAAACCTTAAGCCATTAAGTAAAAAAACGATTTTTAATTATATTTTTCTGTAATAGTTTATCCAATATTTATGTATAATTTATTTTGAATAAATTATTTGTAAGTCATTTCTGTCACTTTTTTACGCAAGCTTTTTGATAAAGAGCCTTATCTTTGATTAAGAATTCATATCAGACACTCTCATACCTGTATAAATATAATGAATGATAAATAACTTAAAGTTGTTTATTCTATAAATAATAATCAAAGGGAGCAAATGATATGCTTTAGCTCAAAGTGACTCATTATTAGATTAATTTGCTTCGGGAAGAGAACTTATGCAAATATACTGTATAATAGTTTAAATAAAATAAGTTGAAAATACCCACATTTCCTTTCGAGCCCAGAATTGGGAAAAGATAGCATTTTATAGAAATTATTTTACAAATGTCCCGTTGAGGTATTGAAAAATTGCTCGACTCGCAGATGACACGGCATTCTGCGTCTCAACGGAAAGCTCAAAAAGGATCCAAAGCTCAAAAAGGATCCAAAGCTCAAAAAGGATCCAAAGTAGTTTTCAAGTATGTTTGTCAAGTTTGAACAAATATTGAATAACTCACATTTGCATATATGAGGATTCTTTAGAAAAATACAGCCTCTGTGAATCTGATTAATTTGATCAAATTTATCAAAATCACTGCCGATTTAATGCCTCAATAACTTTATTTTCCTTATAATCCTAACAGTAAAAAGTAATAATATTTCGTATCCGTATTCCAAAGAGTGGTCGACCCATTTTAATTTTCAACACTTAACCATAACAAGGCGTCATGTGGTTGTGTGTGCCTCTTGTGTCTGCTTAATATATTTTTAAGAGCATCATTTTTACCAATTTTTAACCTGTATCACGATATGAGTGGTATCTTTACTAAATTTTCTGACGGCTATACTTTGCAAAATAAAACTTCAATTTTCCCTTTGACCTCTCTTTAGCGGCCAATAACCTGCAAACATAAGTCTCGATCTCTATTTGCTTTAATCAAATAAATTAGCGCTTATATTCATGAATTAGTAGTAATGTTAAAATTTAGATCAATAAGTAATCTTCTGTTATAAATCTTAGCTATTTTCGAAAATTGCCAATTATATCATTTTTGAAAAAATAGGATTAAGTTCGAAATTAAAATATGTACATATATAGGTCGTGATATATATCTAACAACATTTATTTGATTTATTGTTTGACATAATGTTATTATTACTATCACAATAAATCCATTTGCGGATTAAACTCAAAATATCTAATAATATCTTAAGAATTTCTGGCTAACAATTATTTTCAATATCCATTTCAAATATATATGTAGTTAATAAGATCCATAAAAAGTCACTTTAAAATTATTATAAAACATGCTTTATTGTAAAAATAGAATCCATTTTTTTAATCAATTTAGATTGAATACTCGTTATATAACTAAATTACTAAATCTATAATGAGATTCAAAGGATAAAAACTTTTAAAAATTTAATTTTTCAGCAAAATTGTAATGTAATTTGATAAAAAAGACCAAATCATTTTGTTCAATAATCATTTTGTAACTCTTGGTTAATTATTAATATAGATTAAAGATTACATCTGTATATTAAATATAATATAGATTAAAATAAGATTAAAATATAGTATTTACTAAAAGAAAGGTTTTCGTTAAAATTTAAACAAATTTTTGGGGTGAATCCGGGTTTTTGGGGCTGAGTGGGTTGCTCACCAGCTACCCACATGTATGATACATCGTTGGACTCAGTTCATCGAGCTAAGTAATTTGATACCCCAATTGACCCCCTATCCAAATGTTTTAAACCCCTCCCCCCCCTAACCCATAACTTTCCATACACACATCCTACCTCCATGTGTGATACATGGTTAGATCCAGCACATTTAACTGAGTATTTTGATGCCTCACTGGACCACCTAACCCCTTTTGCAACGGCACTAAGTTTATATTTGCTATGTTTAAATATTCTTTAATAATGTAGGTTTTGAAGTTACATACATTCGGTATTAAGTCCGGATCAAATTTGTTGTTAGAGGGGTTACGTGGTCAAGTGGTGGATCAAAAAACTCAGATAAATGTGCTGAATCTAACTATTTATCACACATGGGGATGTGTGTAAAGAAAGTTATGGGTAAGGGGAGGGGGTTTAAAACATTTGGATAGGGGGTCATCTGGGGTATCAAATTATTCAGCTCGATAAACTGAATCGAATGATATATAACACATGTGGGTGCGACTACGGGAACCCCCTAACCCCAAAAACCCGGATTCACCCAATAAAATTAAATAAATAACGATCAATTATCGCTAATTATTATATAGATTAAAATTTAAAACCAAAATTTTAAAATAAGGCAAAAAATAACAAATTATAATGTATACAGTAAGTTTTGTTATAGCTTATACTAATAATTTTGTTAGCAAAACAATAATTAATTAATAGTTAAAACAATAAGCAATTTATTTAGCTATTAATTTACTATTCAAGTGGTGTTTAAGTATTAAAATGAATTCAATTCTAAATGTATTGGAAATTGCTTTTCTACAAATACAAAAAGTTTTTTTTGTAAGGTTAATTCAGAATTTTACTATTAAAATCTTATATGATTTATGAATTGTTTATAAGTTATATTTCAGATTCAAATCTTGATAAAGTCTTAATCATAAAATTATATGTCTTTCAAACAAATAAGTATATTATTAATATTGTAGTATAATTATTAAAAAAGCTTTTCATGTAGGCTTTTCAGGCGCAACACAGTAGTGTATTATACAGTACAGTATCTCCGTGTATATCTGTACTGTACTCACTATTTCATACCACACAATGAAATGAAAGATATTAATATTCAATGTTTTACATTAAAAAACTTACTATATATTAATAATAATCATAATTAGAAAAGTGGTTTATTTTCCCCGAAATGTGGTGTGTGGTGGTGGTTTTATAAAATAATAAAGTGGTTTTAATTGATCTAAAATAATTTCAAAAATCGGTTTTTATTAGTTATTATAAAACTTTTGTTAATACTATTGTCAATGCTATTTTTTAATTATTAATTAATGAATTTCGCTTTTTGTTTTAATATCAATAATTTACTAAAAGATCTTTCAACATCACAACTACCGCAAGAAAGACCTTATAATGTGACTAAGGTTTGGAAGAAGCGATTGCATTTTTATCCAATATTTAATAATATCCAAAATAGTATTCACTGGACTATCCATTCTTAAATTCTTTGGATTCATTTAGGATTTCTGACTCTTTATCCTTTATCACAGTATTAAACAATTGTGAATAGTATTCAAATGACTGCTTTATTGTTATATGGATCAAAAATAGTATATTAATACATTATAAAGCAGATTTATTCAGATTTCTATCAACAGAATTCCTGATAATTTTTTTAAAAGAAATTTGAGTTCTCATTAAACCTAATTTTTTATGCAAAAGAATAAAGAATTTTAATATTATTGTTGGCAAAATTTATGTAAAATTAGTCAAAATTTTCAAAGATTATGCTTTAAAAATTAGTTTTTAGAGTTTAAACAATTTTTTCATGTATTCAAAATAGTTGAAAGTGGTTAAACCAATTAAACATTGGCACTAATCATAATATATCATGTTTCACAACTTGTTGCTCATTTGAAATATGAGGTACATTTTAAAATAATGTGCTCAATGAAATATTCATTTAAAATTTAGTAGTGTAATTTACCATAAATTCATCATTTAATTTTCAAATGAATCTTCGACATAATTTAAAAATTTTTGTTAATGGATATTTATATTCTTGATATACAGTGGACTCTCAGTATAACGAACACCCACGGGACCAAAATTTTTGCTCGCTATATTGAAATGTTCGTTATAAAAAGTAGTATTTAGGCTATAAGTATTCTGTAGGAGATTTTTATTATGTTCGTTATATCGAGAAGTTCGTTATAATGGTGTTCGTTGTACTGAGAGTCCACTGTATAAAATGTTGGTTATAAAAGATTGGTTTGAGATATAATTCACAGAGATTTAGACACTTAAATGACTTCTGAGATTAAGTATGAAATTTGCAAATGTCAAGTAAATGAGTTCGAAAGCAATTCATATCCAACGAATTGCGGATACATTAAGAGCTCAAATTTTGCTGAGAAGAATTGATTTTTACAATTCAAGCCATAATTAATGTGAGACAACTCATAATCAAATATGAATTATTGCCTAACCTTAATTGCACAAAAGTGGAGTGAAAGTTCATAACAGACTACCCGTATCCTCAAAGTTGACCGGAAACTCATTTAGTAATATTTGTTCACTTTCTAAATTTTATTTGTGCAGTACTTTTGTATATCACCCACATATATGTCCCGTTCAAAGAAAAGGAAGTTCTTTTCCTTTTTGAATAATTTCAAATGCAGTTTAGCTCAAATATACATTTGAAAAGTTAAGCAATGGTAAGGTCAGGGGTGGGTGACCGGCGCGGAAAATGAGTTCATTCGTGTTCATGTAATGTAACACAAAGCGGTCTTTTGGAAAGGAGAGCTTAGATTGTAAAAGAGAGCCTCGCCATTAAGCCTTTTCAAGTAGTGAACAATTGAACAAATTATTACCCAATCGAGATTAATGGCTATGAGTTACAAGACATGATACTTTTGCGAAACCTGACATCACTAAACACTATTTTAGTGAAGCAATTTTGTTTGTCATTAGAGACCACCTGCAATGCAATCAGTATTGACTGAATTTTAAAGTTTCTGAATCGGTCTTCATTGGTCTACAAAGTTGTTGACCTTATCGGGAATATCAGAATTTACATTAAATTTACCACAACTTCAAAATGCACTTAAGTCTGACAAAATTTGATGATTTCAAAGAAAAAACACCACCGATGAAACATATTAGAAGACAAAAATATCTATTCTTATTTGAGAATTTAGTTTATATTATTAGGACAGAAGTATATTTACAGCGGGAGACCATTATTATTAGAGCTGTCAATTCTCAGTGTGTATAAAATACTTCACTTTATTCGATGAAAAATGCAAAAATTGCTTTTGTTGAAGAGAGTATTTATTTGAATATGTTTCCCATCCAATGCTGACATAAATCCCATCACCTCTGACCAGTTCTCCTCTCTTTTTAGCCAACACAACAGGTTGCAGAGATGTGTTCGCCAACAACACCTGTTTTTGCATAGTTTACGTCTTTGAATGGCTATCTCTTTAAAAAAAAGTCAGATTACAAATAAGAAAATAAAATATTCAATTTTTCCCAAATAGATTCGAAGGAATTCCTTTGAAAAAAATGTCAACACTATAATTATACAGATTGTTTAGTAATATATACTCGTGAAAAAAAATTAAAATTATTTTCGTTGAATGAGCTTGTTATGTTTTTAGCTACTTATATAAAATTAATTCTGATAAATAAATTTTCATTAGCCTCGAGCTATATATAAAATAGTTTATCAAAATGACTAAAATTCACATTTTTTATGTTAATCGAATTCAATGGATTGCAAATTCAGACACTAAAGCACTTCTTCTTTCAAAACTTGAAGTAAAGGAAAGCATATGTGAACTATAAATGTGCAGATGGTATGATGCGTTTCTTATGTAAAAAAAAGATGAGACCATATTTTATCATTATTTCCCCTTTGCTTGAAAATACACTATAGTTGTATAGAATAAATATATCCTTATGATTGATATGGTTGGATGAATTCTTTCATTGATTCTCAAATATTGCATTTTCAGCTATACTGAAATCACCAAACAATGAGAAGAATGAACATTATTTAGATTATTCAATAAAAAAAATGCTAAGGGGTTATGGATAGACATGAAAAATTACAATAATTATTTGCTTTCTCACTGAATACTGAATACAACTTATATGCATTCAAAATAAGTTGGTTGAGACGAGTTTATTGTTTGTAAGCTAACTAAAAATCCATATTAAATGAAAATTAGTTAACCAATTTAATTCAACAAGACTTTTAAAATGTTATGAGTTGAGTAATTAATAATGATAAATTTATATCTATTATTAAAGTAGTACTGCATTAATATATGTAGTAGTTTTAACATAAATTAATATCTGATATAAAAGTCATTTAAAAATTTGATTTAACTTTATTCAGAAATTTTTATAAAACGGAAAAATTGGAAAATAGGTTATACAATGATTTATGCTTTAATTTTTAGTTTTCTGTATACAGTATTTCTGAAAATTTGACCATTCATTGAATTGACGAGAATCAGAACTAATAATAGGGATTTACAGAATCTAAAAAAATTAAGATTAAGTGAAAAATTTATAAAAATAAAAAAGGCTCACGAATTGGAATCTAGGAATTGCTTTTTAAATGAAAGTTCACAAAATATTCACAAACTTAAATGCACTATATTTAGCGAACTTTTTTCATCAATAATTATTAATATTGATTTATTGAGTTCTTGTATCGGTCGTTATGAAAGATTATGTAAAGCAAAAAATTACATGATTCACATAACTTGATATACTTTAATTGATGATTAGAGAAAATATTTCATGTACTATTGGTTTGTTATTTTAAGTATTGAAGCTCTGAAATTACAAAATGTCAAGCATTTTAAGTTCTAAAATATTGTTTTTATCATATTCAAATTAATAAACTTTTAAATACTTATTTTTTAAATCTACTTATTTTTAATGAATTTTTTCTGATAAATACGTATTTTTAATTATTCTTAATTTTCATTTTAGTAAATAGAAAGCGAAAAACTCTATAAGTCTCATAATTTATAAACAATTAAGACGTGTCTCCTATAGAAAAAAATACTCCATTAAACAGAACAATCATTGCTTAAGATTTTCAAATTCAGCTAAGAATTAACCTTAAAAGTGTTATATTTCAAAACCTATACAATTTAACCATTTTTTACAGTCACGAATCCTCTTGAGGTTTAAATATTGATGACTAAAAAAATTTCAATCATCAATCTTTTCTTTATCTAATTAAACGTTAGCAAAATAGTTGTATTACTGTATAACAGGATTATTTCACACGCCCTAATGTTTAATATTTAATCAATTTGTCATAATTGCATAATAAGCTTAAACTTCATAATTTATTAGTGAAAGTTTAGTCAAAAGATTGCATATAAATAGTATTATATAAGATGTTATTTTATAAATACAGTAGAATTAACGAAATATGAGTTTGATTAATAATTTGATAGTATGTTTAAAGTATTCAAAAATACGAAACATCTATTTCGCATACAATATGATTTAAAAATCAGTGTAAGTTAAAGTTAAATCATTGATTTACTGGTATTAAGAGAAGTATATAATAAAAGTTTGAGTATATATTCTGTATTATTGCTATAGTTTATGGCAGAGGACGGAAGTTGGCATTGAGTCCAGAATACTAGAAATCATACTTAAAGTCAAACTTAAATGCGTTTGGGTTTGATTTAGGTTTACTACACCTGTATTGAAAAGACAGGTTGCAATTTCACAATAGATCAGATTCACAAAAGGCAGGGAAATCATGAGAAAATGTGAAAAAAGCGTTTTCTTTACTTGCAACCTCGCATTATTCCCATTCGCGTATTTCTTAAAAAGTTTGCTTTAAAGGAGTTTAGTTGTGTTGTTTTCTTTTCTATTTAAGTTATTTAATTCATTGCTTTAAATAGTATTTTCAACCATTTTCCAACCATTTTTTCAATTCCTTCATTAATGACAAAGACTTTGATAAATGAGTGCTTCAAAGGAATGATCGGAAGAAATAGTGTTTCTTCTAGAGATCACAAACTATAGTATTTGTATTACATGTAAAGGAATTTTTTAAAGTATTTAGTAAGAAGAGAAGATTATTAAGAAAGTAGTGAAAATGAGAATTTTGAGAGCTCTGAACTTATACGCGTATAACAGGCGTGACTCTCACACATTGATTTATTAAAAGGGACGTTTAAAAATCACTTCACGCTCGCACGAGTTTCAAAAGTTATATAACATAATTTATAGAAAGGGCTTCAATAGGAATTTATATTGCTTTTATGCTCACATTTATTTGACATTTTGCTTTTATGATATATTCTTATAAAATACATGCTTCACAGCTGCGAGTCTTGTTTCCCTTCATCTGATCTCAAATCCCTGATAAGCCGATATATGATATTCCACAAGCGACTAATTCGCATCAAAAATAAATGTTTGCATATAATCCTTCGATTAATGTCTGACACCTTCAACAAACCAAATACCAATTCTTAAGGAAAGATTCCAAGTCCATTCCCTTCCATTCCATTCCATTCTCTTCCATTTAAATAAGCATTGAATTCAAAAACGAAAGACCGCATCGATGAATTTGGTCAAAAACTTCTAACTTCACCGGACCGTAAGCTAAAAAATTTCAATCAAAGAATAATGTATACATCTTAGAGAATATTCAGGTAAAAAAGAGCAACAAGTTGGACAATAGTACATTTCACACTATTCTATGATTGATTATGAGTGTTAAGTGTTATTTCAAGCATCTAATTTACATTACAAGATATGAAAGGAATATTCAATATAATAGCAAAGAATAATTCATTGTGAGCCTCAACTCATATGTGAATGCATCACAAATTCTTTGAAAATCAGTGTACCGATTGACCAAACAAGATGAGAGATGTGGACTTCTGGCTCATCCATTAATTCAGAGTCATTCTATTTAATCTAATATGATGTTAGTGTAAATGCTTAGCATTCACTTCCCTTTTGCATCAATTGTGAAAAAAAGACAGCCTCTTGTCGTTGAACAGCTGTGACGCGCAAAAGTGCATTCATGTTTTCTCCTGTTGAAAATATATAGCCTTAAAGTACTTCAACTCTTTATGACATCGAATATTTGTATGTTCTGTATATATACAACATATATATACATACATACATACACTCAATGATTTTTTTATATCTCTTATTATTATTATTTTACTCTATGGTTGAGTATATAACATAGATTCCAACACAGCTGCCCCGACTTTGAGAAGTCGTCAAGAATGACAGAGAAGAGCCCTCATGAATACCAAGAATATTATGATCACATTCACATTTCTATTTTTATGAGCTAACTGTGAGAGGAGAGACAGCAGCTGTTTAAATGTATTTCACTTAAGTGAGTTATGAAGTATAATATAACTTATATAAAAAATATAGTTTTTGATTGAAACACATTCTTAATGTCAACCACTTTTCTCTAATTCATATTCTTAAATATTAGAGTATTATTTGACTCAAATTATTTAATATAATAATTTTTAATGAAGCTTTCAACGAAGCAATTCTATAGGTTATAAGATTTTGAAGAAATTTGCCTCAGAATCACATTTACCCGAATTGAAAAAAGAGAGATTCAATTGAT
The DNA here is from genome assembly GCA_033995675.1 of Nothrus silvestris. Taxonomy (NCBI): domain Eukaryota; kingdom Metazoa; phylum Arthropoda; class Arachnida; order Sarcoptiformes; family Nothridae; genus Nothrus; species Nothrus silvestris. The sequence continues at coordinate 26,002 of JAUJYU010000011.1, forward strand.
TATTGAATACTTAAAAATTAGGTTAAATGAGCGGAAATCATGATAAAAGTTGAAAGTGACTGATGCGAGACATTTAATTCATGAAAATAGAGTTAATATTTGAACATTATATCAAACAAATAGAGTACACCTGTGTTGATATAAGAAGCTTATTCATTTGATAGCAATACTTGTCATCGACTTCTGTTCAATTTATTTTGCATAACTTATGGCACATATCGGATCTTTGGGTGTGAATTCTGATTATTGAATAATATCTCAAATTTCAAAATACAACCGAAATCTTTAAGTGAATCCATAGTCAAAGAGCAGCATAAAAATAGAATTACTATACAAAGAGTATTCTTAATATTTATGTAAGTTTATATAGTTTTGATGAAATAATACAATAAAAGCTTTTGATCTCAACAATGCAATGGTATTGAATTACTGGGGCGAACACCTCAATAGCAACTCCTATATTAAAAGCTATTTTCACATTGAGTTTTTTGCTATTAAATGAGCGCAAAAAATGCCAGAAAACATTATTGTGTTGCTCTGCTAATAATATGAGTTATTGAGTTACACAATTTTCCCTTTTTTCCTAATACTTAATCTTTATTCTGTATCCTAGACTCCAAACAGGAATAGAAACATTCATAGAAGACATTCAAGACATTCGATAAATAATGTTATTAATGCTTTAGATAAGAAATAACAGCGAAACTAAAGCATGAAAACATTTTTTAGCCTAAACGACTTATACTAACTATGAGTGCTAACAAAGTGTCAATTTTGCTGATAAGCCACTGCTAAGCAGATGCCACTTTGTCGACGTGGAAAATATTTTTTATTCAGGTATGCGAATAAAAGGATGAGTTGACGCGTGAAATTAATGAATTGTCTGAATTACATAAGAGCAATAGGAACTGCATGCTTGCCATACTGATAGTCAGACTTTTCTTCAAGTTATTGGCAAAGCAGTGTGTGGTGAATGTTTGATCAGAGCTTCAACTTCTTATTGTTGCCTATTATTCATGCCGTTCTCTCTTGTGAGAAGCGCATCATCGGGGATGACAAAAAAAAAGAAAATACTATTGTGTAACTTTTTAGTTGACATTTTACAAATGACCACCAATAAAGCGTAACTTAGCTTCATCTACATGACCAAATGGGGATGTAATTCAAAGGATTATACTCTAATACTCATGCCATTTAAATTTCTTATAACTCTTACTTATGCAACAGAATATACTTTATTAACAATAGATGAACAAACCTATTTCTATTTGGTGAACCCCTCAACCTTTTAATACGTTTTTGTTAAAAATTACTTTAAGTGTTGCTAAACATAAAATTGTTGGAATTTTCCCACAACTAACTAAGTTTCAAAATTTTAAATCAAAGATTAAAAGGGAATAATGAAAATAAACATAAGCGTCTTTATTGACATAAACATGATGCGAGTTTATTTCGGTTGAATGTCAATTCCCTTACCATTCAGTTAAGATAAAATGAGATGTATGTGAAAAATACTGCTTCTCATATTCAAACTTAATTGTTGACTATTTTATTTAAAAATGACAGAAATATTTAACTAAAATTAAAAGTGGATTCTTTTAACTTTTTTAGTCACTTTGAGTTGAAAAGTATGGACTTTTGTCGAAAAATTAGGAAAATATACAATGAAAAATTTAATATTGGTAATTGAAAATTGCACTGTAATGTACATTGAATATTCTTAATTATAGACTTTATTTTGAAATGAATTTGAATTTAATTGATTAATATTAAATATGTTAATTGTTTTAAAGAGACTCAATATTCTCGTTAGAATATTCTTGTATATGGAAAAAGAGTTACTTTAGAAAAGTTTTATTACTTGGAAAGGATATAACGTTTAAAGAACCAATAGAAAACCAGTAAAATCAAGTTAAATTAATAACGCTTTTTAACTTAAATAACTTAAAAAATAAAGCTATCTATCTTCTTCATATGCTCTAAATTAGCTCTGCACTTCATTTTGCTCATTATTGATTAACGATTTTAATCACTGATTACCTCATTCTTTAATCTTTAGTTATACTATATTTCACTAAAAGTTTCCAGTTGTGATAATTCATTATAAATTTATTAGTTGATACTTTTTTTCATTTTTATGCTTTAATAAGTAATTGTAATGTAATGTATAGTTTCCAATATTTAAATAGTAAAACCATTTGCTTTCAACGTCATGGCCCACAATGTCATTTAGGGTCAACTATTTTGTGGTTTGGAATTTGATTCAAAAGCTATAATACTGAAGGAATTTATGTATTGCTGCTCGACATTGAGTCTCAAACAAGATAAAGAATTGCTATTCATATGTCTTTGAATTGAATTATATCAGAATTATGATGGATCAGATAGGGAAATATGTAAGAATACGAGATAAGACTCGTTTTTTGCTTTCAAAGTGAATAATGAAAATGTGAGTTATAACTGATTTGTGATATACTATAAAAAAGTTTTTAATCTGACTTAAAAAGAAACTATGCGATAAACAAAACTTTATTATATATAACGGGAGACTAATGTTTGATGCTTTACGATTCCAATTTTTATGAGCATTGGGTATGTCAAAGAATTAAACTTTATGATCAGTAATTTTTCCCCCTATTTGTATACTTTCCCAAAATTTTTGTAACAGGTATATAAAACGGTGGAGTGCACTAATTTTATGTTATATGTTATGGCTTTTTTACTCATTCAGCCATTCAAACACTTTTTAAAAAGCATCTCTCTCTCTCTCTCTCTCTCTCTCTCTCTCTCTCTCTCTCTCTCTCTCTCCCACTCTCTCTCATGCAATGGTATGGGAATGAGATCACTCATCTGCGATCCATAGCGGCAAAGAGAGCCATAATATTATTGCCATAACGTTGCGCAAAGGTATGTTATAAGACTATATTGTACACTACAGTACACTTTGCAAATACATAGAGAGGTGATAATAAAATAAACAGATGGACTGAATGCGTGAATACGTTGGGATCGAAATCGGCGCAGCTGTGATGGAAAAAAATCTATTCGCAAACCCATAACTTATGCAACTATAGCTGTAAAGGGTTTTTTAACTTAAAACCAAGTAATGCATAACTAGCAATATGTTAGAAAATTTTTGATTGTTATTAAGCTTTTCCGAACTTTCCTGATTCACACTTCGCTTTTCAATTTGTATCTTTTTTTAACATTTCAAATCTTATACAGCATTAGGTCTTTCAACAGAAAGAAATTTCATGGAAAATCCTCTTGAATTAGAAGTTTAATTCTAGCCGTAAACCGATAGACCTCTTGTAGTCATTGTATGTGAACCATCAGAATGGGTTTCATTGACTCTAATCTGTGAAATCTTGCGGTATTATCGAATACAAGAGAAATCCAAATTGTGGTTTCGAGCTTTATTTCAATATATCATCTCTTAGTTCGATTCAATTCAAACAAAGGTAGAAACACTGTATATGTCGTCTCTATATATATAAATTGATATAATATATTGAATTCAAATACTTACTCGTAGTATATGTCAGATTGCATACAATAATAGAAATAGTAGAGTATACGTCATTTAGTGCTAGTAAACGAACTGTATTTGTATTTTTTCTAATCTGAAAATAATAGCGCACATCTGCCTCATTATGTTTAATGATTTTTCCCACAGGAATATATCAATGATGCGAAAATATGTTTGATAGGTATGAGTTAAAAAAATACTGTATAATGCATTGGCTTAGTTGATGAGTACTCTGATAAAAAAAAGTACTGTTCCGTTAAGAGCTGAAATTTTTTTACAATTCACATATTTATATTAATTAGTTGTGATAATTCAATATATCTGTTATTTTAACTTGTATCATTATAGAATAAGAGGTAATCGTTTTGCTGTTAGGACTAGATCTAGAAATATTGTCGAAATTCTTCGACCCGATCCGCCGAAATTTAAACAACTAAATCAACATAATCTAACCCAAACAGAGCCCAACACGAGAAAATCTCAAGTCATTCCGACTGTCCGATTAATATAATTCATAAATTATTTAAATGGTATAAATGATTAAAATTAGGTTACATTAGATTAGCAATGAATAGCATTTTGTAAACTTTTTCTGGAACCAAACACGAACTTATATCAGTTATTAGTTATAGAGCAGTTTTACCGGAATAATTAAAATTCTTTTCACTTCATAAATTAGTTTCGGGAACTGAATGAATAAGTCGCTCGAATTGCGAGAGATTCTAAAAAATATTTTCATGTTTTAATCAAAAAAGTGTCTTCTTTTTCAGGTGATCTTAATTAAAAAAATATTAGATAATTAAATAATGCAATTCATTCTTTTAAATATCGTGAACTAAGTCCTCAATAGTTCTGCATATTTTGAAATGATACGGGTATTACTTTTTTAGGCTTTTTTGCAGCAATTTCTTCATTAGTTAATTCTTGATTTCCTTCAAATATCTAATAAATAGTTACCGTTTTTAAGTTAACGTTAAGCTCATAATATTCAATCATTTGTTATGTAAACTTGAGTTAAAAGTCAAAATGTAATGCGATTAAGGAATAGTGATTCCTATGTTTACAATAAAATTTATTATGTTAATTATGTTAAAAAGTTTTCAAAATATATGTGATGTTCGCTAATAAAATATATTCTCTAATTAAAAAAGTAATAAATAAATATTTAAGATTCTTATTTAAGATTTAATATTCTTAAGATACGCAAAAATGAAATTTCTTTGAACTTTTAAAGAAATGAAATGTTGATTTTATTAATTTTTCTGGAATACTCAATTGTATGTTAAATTTGAAGAATTGCTCTATAATTTTCACAGCATTTTAAAAGAGATGTTCTGAATATATTTTTTAAAAACCTCTGCAAAGAACCTACAATGAGATTTCTTTTATGAGTACTT